>MU228154.1:2097896-2111511 GCA_018584345.1 Thuja plicata | reverse complement strand
ACATGGGTAACTTCACCCACCTCTTCAGTTCAAAAAGTTAACTCACAATTAGCTCTTCAGTCAACCAAACTCTGTCTCCTCTTTACAAATTGAAGAGGTGGAGTTTACTGATGGCTTCTCCAGTTCCCTTTGATCTCAACCGTTCATCTCCCTATCTCTGAGATTGATCTCAACCATTCATTTCATCCCCAATTCCTATATAATAAAACCTTCATAAACATTTGAAGGATTCAGGATTTCAAGTTCTCGTGCGCCATTACTATGTCAGTTTGGTTCTAGCATTCAAGTCATCTTGCGATCACACACACATTTCAATTAGCAAATTATCGACGCTTCTCAAGTCATAGACGCTGCCCACACCAATACTGAGCATCAAAAACAATGTTTCGGAAGGAGTAGAGAGAGACAATAGAAACTTCAAGCACTTTGAGGTTTGCATTCATTTGTTTTCCTTTCTTTGCTTGTACATTTTGTTGGTTATGCTTCAAGTTATTCATTTTAGTAGTATTTGTGTATTATTTGTAAAACCTTTGCTACTAACCCTCACCTTTGGAAAGCTTGGGAACTATGAATCACGAAAAGAGGCGTACATTTTGGTGAACCCGACGTGAACTTACAACCCGCGTGAAATTTGGTCATATCTTTCAAACCGTATGAAATTATTTTTGCAGGTTGATGCTGATCTAATGACGCCCCAAACGAAAATTTAATTTTTTTTGAGTTTATTTATTTATTTATTTATTTTTCTGTGATATTTCATAAAAAATCATTTCTGGGCACAAATCATAATTTCTTTTCAAGAAAATTACATTTTGGAAAAGTATTAAAATTATAGAGGGTGTTTATTCTCTGTGATTTTAATTTCTGTGAAATTATTTTGCAAAAATAACAAATCTTTTCAAACTGGTCTTTTATGATAAAATGGGTTCCTAGGGCACAAATTAAGGAATTATGATCTAAAATGTTTTTTGCAGGTATCATTTGACATAAGAAAGCTACAATCCAAAATTCAGATTTTTCTAAATTTTTTACGATTTTTTATAAAAAATTTATGATATTTCATAAAAATGTAATTGTGGACACAAATCAACATTTCTTATCAAAAACATTACCTTTTTGGAAAGGTATTGAAATTATAGAGGGGGTCTATTTTCTGTGATTTTAATTTCTGTGAAAATATTTTGCAAAAAAATAGATCTTTTCAAACTGGTCTTTTATGATAAAATGGGTCTCTAGGGCACAAATTAAGGAATTATGATCTAATTTTTTTTTGCAGGTATTATTTGGCATAAGAAAGCTACAATCCAAAATTCAGATTTTTCTAAATTTTTTACGATTTTTTATAATTTTTTTATGATATTTCATAAAAATTTAATTTTAGACACAAATCAACATTTCTTATAAAAAACGTTACATTTTTGGAAATGTCTTGAAATTATACAGGGAATTTATTCTTTGTTATTTTTTTTTTTCTGAGAAATATTTTTAAAAAAAGAAAGATCTTTGAAAAAGTTTTCTTTTTGTGTGTTCTTTCTTGATTTCTTTGGGATTGAGAAAATGACTAATGGCCAAGAGGATAATCAGACACATACTAGGTGCTAGAGCATTAAGAGCTGCCAGAAGGAGAACCATCAACTATCGATCACAACAAAGGGCCATTCTCACAATCATAGCTAAAGATCAAAGTGAAGCATACACGAGGTACATTGATTCAATTAAGGGATTCGCAGGTAAGTATAAAGTCACCATTAATTTCAGCAATCTCAACAATCCCGGACTTTCTAGATATTCTGTTGTTTTGGATTGAAAGCTTTCATTTCTGAAGATACTAAACACTTTCTTTGACAGGTACAAATCAAGGAGGAAAGATAACAATACAACTTAAAATTCATTCACTTGTCAATTTGGGTTTAAAAAGAACAGTGTTTGTCACACATCTCACATTTTAAAATTGGGCTTAAAGTTGACGTGGGGACTAAAATTGAACAAAGAAAAAAATCTCTCAAATTGGTGCATTAAAATTGAACAAGCAATCAACACCTACTTTTGGGATTAAAATTGAACACTTGTGATTGTATGGTGGTGTAGCTTAGTTTATATTTCAAACTTCTGGAGCTTAATCGATTTACCTTGTGTCTTGAGTTTTGGGTGCACTTGCACAATCTGTTAGATTAGACACCTTTACACTTTTTAGAAAGGCCTGTCTGGGGAATGCGCTTCTTCCTCAGAGAATGACCTTAAACTGGTAATCCTTTAGATCGGTATATAAATAAGGCATGAACCAAAGTTCCGTCTTATCTAGCCAAGCTCGGGCGAGGTATATTCATGATAGTCTGGATCGGGTGAATATTCCTAAGGAGCCAGCGTGGTCAACTAGGCTCTTAAGTGAGTCACACATGTACAAACCGATTGGATAGACACCATGGACCCTTACTAAAACCTTGTTAATTAGAGGCCAACCTAATTTACCTCCGCACAGGTACCTTATTATAGTGCAAGGGGTTGCAAAATTTCCCCTCAAGATTCCCAACATATGTGTCCCACGATATTTGTGTAGTGAAAGAGATTTTCACTCCACGACAACAATACCTGGAAACGAAAAAAACACAGGCACCTATGTCGTGGACCTTCATGTCCTAGTAGTGTGAAAATTGTTGTGTGAGCTAACAGACATTCAAGCATTAGGCCTATAACATTGTATTCTGAAGCCATTGACCTAGATTAATCTGGCTGTTCATTGTTGAGACCTCGTGATAACCTTGCAACTTGAAAAAGTTGTAGAACATACACATTGTCAGTCTTCATTCTTCAAAAACACAGTGTTTGTTGTGCATGTTTCTTTGATCAGTTTTTGAAAATGCAAAACAAAACATCCAAACTGTCATAACGAGTCAAATGTGTTAAAGTTTAGGGTTGTCAACATCAACTGTCTTGCAAATCAGAAGCATTGTTCCAAAAATATCAAAATAGTCAAGCAGTGATACCCATCTTTTAGTATTTTTGAGACTATTTCTCATTTACTGCAATTGCCCATATTGTGTCGTAATTGAAGGAAGTCTGCCACAATTAACTTATTTATTGCCACAATTGTCTTGTTTTTTACCGTAATTGGTGATAATGTACCGCAATCGACCATACACTTTACTGCAATTGATGGAGTTTTGCCGCACTTGACCAAAGATATTTTACACCTGTTTTAACCTAAAACCCTTGAGAGAACTCTTCATTTGGTGTCCAAAACTAGTGCCTATCCCAGGAAAAAATGAAGAACATTGTGTGAATCTCTAAACATTAATGATCATCCCTTCTCTGTAAAGCATGATTATTGTCAAAAACATTGTTAGTTCAAAAGCTCAGACTCAAAATACCTTAATCTCATCATATCAAACATCATCTTTATCAAAGTGACTTTGTCCAAGGCAAAGGTCGACAAATCTTATCTTTTTATATCATCACCACTTTGAGATCAAGATATATCAAAATCTTTCCTTAGAATTACCCTTGTCCAAAACATAACTCAGACTTCCTTAGAAAGGATTTTCATCCTTGTTTGCTTTGTATCACTTATTTTAGTTACAAAATCTAGACCACACTATGTCTCAAACACCTCATGGAGGGCCTTACACAAGGTCTAAGGCTAAAATACAACCTGATGAGTCATATAACAATAGATTCCCTGCTTGGGAAATAGAGCAAGAGAACAATCCTTTCATAAATACCAGTTCTACTCTGTTCCTTGAACAACCTCGTGGGGCAGCTCTTTTCCAAAATGTCATAGAAGAGGAACTAGAGGATATAGAGAAAGATGCTTATTCCACACAAGTAGTTGACACTGTTGTAGAGAGGAATCCCAAATGCTTCTTATCCATGCTGATAAAGAAGGGAGTCAAACTCCCCGCTGAATTCAGTGTATCAACTATATGGCCTGAAAACTCTCTCGCAGGTCAAAACAATACTCAACCTCCTCAGATACTGCCTGTTGTCTCTCAAATCTTCTTACAATTGGTATTACCCACATTAACACAGACGATACCCAGTCAAACCAATGATAGGAACCATGCCAGCACTTCTTCCACTCAAAGCATGACAGGCTCGCAACTAAGTGCACCTGTTGTTACTAGTATGCTCCCACCTTCGGTCACATGGCTGGGGAAATCAAGCTCTCAAGCTATGCCTTCCATTACACCAAACACCAACTGTTATGAAACTATGCCGCTGCTGCAATCAACTCATACTAGTCTTGAGATCAACACCTCATGCCCACAAGGATCCATCCCTGTAGGTACAACTTACAGTCAATGCTCGCCCAAGGCTACACCTTTGCCCATTTTGACATCTATCCAACCTCTGCAACAACAACCCCAGCTTTAGTTGCCTCAAATCCAACCCCTGCAACAACAACCTGAGCTTCAGTTGCCTCAAAACCAACCTTTGCAACAACAACCCCAGCCTCAGTTGCCTCAATTCCAACCCCCGCAATAGCAACCCCAGCTTCATTTGCCTCAATTCCAAACCTCGCAACAACAACCCTAGCTTCAGTTTCCTCAATTCCAACCTCAGTAATAGCAACCCTAGCTTCAACCCCAACCTCAGCAGCAACAATATCAACCCCAACAGTATCAACCCCAGTTCCAATCACAACAACAAACACATCAAAACCCACCATGGGCTACTCATGTGCCCCCATTTCCAAATCACTCGGTGGGAAATCAATATCAAGTCCCCAGGATGAAATCCTATGTTCCTACTCAAGGGACATAGAGGCGCAGCCTCATAGCCACTACAACACAGAGGAATGTCCTCACACACCAACCTCAATATCAAATGGACATGTTAATGCAACAGATGCAAACCCTTCAAACCCAAATTATGAATATGCAAAACCAGGGGCAAACTAAATCCTACACCGCAGAGGATTTATACCCATACCCCTTTGATCATTCTCTCCACATGTCTCTATTCCCAAATCACTTCTCGGTACCAAAATTTGACAAATATAGGGGCAATACTAACCCTATTGAACATATCTAAGAGTTTTTTGCTAGTTGCATCGAATTCACCCATGATGAAACACATTTAATGCATCTATTCCCACAAAGCTTGGTCGGACCAGCAATGGATGGGTTCTTGCATTTACCTCATGGCATTCAGTCTTGGGGTGAACTGGCTGAAAAGTTCACAGCTCACTTCCATCATAACATCGAGCGCAAGGTCAGCATCAAGGAACTTTGTGATATCAAGCAGAAGGATGGAGAGTCTTTTGAAAAGTTCCTATAGAGATGGAGGATTACGACAAACCGCATAACATATGATGTGCCCGAACAAGATCTAATAGTCATGTTTGTAGACAATCTGATTCTAGACATGTCATTCACAACAAAATTACAGTTAGCTCCGAACTTCACACAACCCATTGAACGAGGAGTTCTTTGTGAGTAGAACTTAGTCAAACGAGGAATCCTTGTAGATCCAATACAAACGAATACAAACAAAAATACAATGGACAAAGATAAGTGGTGGAACAAAAACAAAAATGTCACTAGAGATGGTGTCATTGATGCGAAGATAGTCAACTATGCACAACATAAGGTGTCACTGCAAGGCGCACCTGTGGCCAACCAACAACCCATAGGGCCCACTCAACAAGCATACACCCAAAACCAACCTCCCCCTGTACAAGCGGCCGCTGTGTCAAACAGTCAACAACAAAATCAACACAAACCACAATTTCAATTCCAACAATGAGATTTCACACCATTAGGAGAGCTGATAGAATCAGCTTTACGCAAGTTGATACAATCAAACACTATCACTCTCCCAGAAATTAGGGACTTTGAACAGGATGCAAACAAACCAAGGTGGTATAATGACAAGGACTTCTGCGAGTTTCATTAGTTGAAAGGGCATAAAACATCTAACTGTTATTGATTGAAACACGCTATCCAAGACCTAACTGACATAGGGGCCATCGATGTGACAAATACCCAAACTAAAGGCACAACTAATCACACTATCTTCAATGATACCTTTCATGATCACAACAAGGGAAAAGCCTCCGGGTCTAGTGGACAGGAAAAACAAGTCAACTATACATATGCCAACAGTGATAATGTTATCAATTGCCTCAATCCTTCAGATAGCCATGTGGCTACAATCACTATCAAAGACCAAGGTAACAAATGTGTTGTAACAATGCGTCATGCCAGAGTCATCTTGCAAGGAGTACCATCCTCATCTACTATATCTGCAAATCCTAAAGCAAACTCAGATCCATAGCCAAGCATAGTGGAACAACTAAAGCGCACACCTGCCCAGATCTCCATGTTTGACCTATTGCGCATATCTCTACAGCATAGACTGGCACTTGACCATGCCCTTCAGAACGCAGCTGTCCCAAGGGACATAACACTTGAGAGCTTCCAAACAATAGTGAACCATATAGTTGCTAACAAACATGCCACATTCATAGACCGTGATGTGCTGCCGCATAAACCCCTACATAATGATCCTTTGCACTTACTTGTCTAGGTCCACAAAAGTTCTATCCATACGGTCCTTGTTGATGGTAAAGCTGGGTTAAACATCTATACTCTAAAGTTAATCAAGCAACTAGGCTATTCAGAATCAAGCACTGATGTCACAAGGAGGATAAATATTAGAGCTTATGATGAAGAGGAAAGGTCCTCTAAAGGTATTACCATTCTACCTGTCTGTATTGGTCCAGTGGTCAAAAACACTCCCTTCTAGATCCTAGACCTTGAGTTGGGATACAACATGCTACTAGGGAGACCCTAGATACATGAAATGAAAGCCATACCTTCGACATACCATCAATGCATCAAGTTCCCACACCAGGGAGAGGAAATCATTATAGAGCGAGATCCCAATCCTTTCCAATACTGTAATGCTATCCAAATCAACATTGATAACTAGGTACCCTCAAACCAAGATGCAAGCATCCCATCCTCTTCAGATTCAAATGCCAAGGATGTCACACAGACAACAGGAAAGATAGCCATTAACCAAGACACAAGTATTCCCTCCTCTTCAGATTCAAATCCTAAGGATGTCACACGGAAAGAGGGAAAAATATCCATCACCGACAAAGGCTATGGTGAGTACAGATATGAAGAGGCTTTCACCATCAAGCACATTCCTTAGAGCCTGAGAACTTATGGCATACCACAACCTATTATTACAATAGAAACTCTGCAGCCTGTTCTATTCAGATGTCCTTGTCAGATGGGGAGACATAGCAGAAGAAAAACCATTTGAACAAGATATCAGTACATGGTTATACCAAGACCCACAAGAGACAATCCAACAAACCCTACTCTTGTCGAACTATGGTAATGGTTATACAATGTTACAAATATTTGGGTACTATGGTACAATCGACCTGGGGGCAAGACAACAAGGCATAATGGAATTGTCTCTCCCACCAACCAAAGAAACAAAAGAGGGTTGGGCTATGGGCAACTAAGAACCGGTCCTATAATCCAATACATCCAAGTTGATCAAGAACAAATAGCAGAGATGCACCGGGGGCACAACACAGAACATGTCTTGATAAGAAACATATTAGCATAGTTGTTACCTGCCAAAGTGAGAACCACAAAAACTCGAATAAACCTCCACATCGCAATCAATGATAACAAAGGAAGTGAGACATTAGATGAGCATTCTATTGAGACTGACTCCCACGAGTATGAGTGGAGATCCCTTTAGAAATCTGAACCGTCGATCCTAGATTATTCTCCTTGGCCAGACACTATCATAAACCTAGAAGACTTATTTGACCAACTATCCATTGCCAAGCAACCCTGCATAGATAAGCATGTCATTTATCAGACCTCAAGTGGTGCATCCACATCATAATCTAGTTTGGTAGGAACCATATCTATAGTCCCTTTCAGTCAACTAGAGTCAGACAACCATGAAAGTATCTATCTTGTACACCCAGAGCTAATAGAGTGGGATCAACAAGGACCGCTTGATTTAGATGTCTTCAAGAATGATGAGGCTATTACTGATTTCATGGGACTTAGGGAAGGCATGCCATCAGGAGACCACAAGGAAGGCTTCGCCATTGACCTCGAAAGAGCAGCATATTTTGGGGAGGCAACTCCTCTTTCCAGTCCACAAAAGAAAAAAAAAAGAAAAAGATGATAAAAAGATAAAACAAGATGTATCTTCTAGCGAAAACCTCACTAAAATGCTAGAAGATGGAAAGAAGGAACTCCTCCCCTTGACAGAGGAGAGATCAACATTACTAGCAGAAGAAATAGAGGAAGTCAATTTGGGAGATGACAAGAACCCAAAGAACATATACTTGGAAAAATCACTCACCCCTAAGGAAAGAGAATAATTTATCAACTTCTTTAAAGCAAGAATGATCAATTTCGCATGGTCCTACTCAGAGATGCCAGGATTAGATCCAAAACTTGTGCCACATCATCTCTCATTGCTACCCAATGCCAAACCAGTCAAATAGAAGCTAAGGAAGATGCATCCCCATGTTGCATTTTTATTAATGGTAGAGTTGAAGAAGCTCTTGGATTGTAAGTTCATAAGACCTATACCATACGCAGACTAGATATCTAACTTGGTACCAGTTACAAAGCACAGTGGTTAGATACGGATTTGCACAGACTTCAGGGATCTCAACATAGCTTGTCCCAAAGATGACTTTCCTTTATCCAACATTGATATGATAGTAGATTTAACCAGTGGACATCAAATGCTATCACTCATGGATGGCTTTTCAGGGTATAATTAGATAAGGATTGCACCAGAGGACCAACACAAAACAACTTTCACATGTCCTTGGGGCACTTATTGGAGCGTCATGTCGTTTGGTCTAAAAAATGTGGGCACAACATATCAAAGGGCTATGACAACAATATTTCATGATCTCATCCACAAAACAATGGAAGACTATGTGGACGACATACTAGCCAAGTCAATGCTTCGCAAGGATCATCTACAAGTATTGGGACCAATCTTTGACAGAATGCAGGAATTCAAGGTCTGTCTAAACCCAAAGAAATGTGCATTCGGTGTCACAACAGGAAAGCTACTGGGGTTCATAGTGTCACATAGAGGAATCAAAGTAGACCCAGAGAAATTCAAAGAAATATTGGACATGCCTCCACCATCAAACCTGAGGCAACTAAGAGGGTTACAAGGAAGGCTCCAATCAATTAGGTGCTTCATAGCTCAACTAGCAGACAAGTGCCACCCATTCCAACATCTACTGCATAAAGACGTCAAATTCATATGGACCGAGCAATGCAAACAAGCATTCCAAATATTCAAGGACTACCTCCTCAAGTCTCCTATATTGGTGCCACAATTCCAAGGTAGACCATTGCTTGTGTATATCTCAGCAACAGAGTCAGCATTAGGTGTACTCTTGGCACAACATGATGACATAGGCAAAGAAAGGTCCATCTACTATCTAAGCAGAACATTGGTTGGATATGAGCTCAACTATATGCCAATTGAAAATTTGTGCCTTGCAATTGTCTTTGCTTCCCAGAAGCTGAGAAATTATATGTTGAGTCACCAAACAAAGTTAATCACACATATTGATTCTTTAAAGTACCTCCTAAGCAAAGAAACGCTCACCGGATGACTTGCGAAGTGGGTAATGATCTTAAGTGAGTTTGACATTGAGTACATAGATAGAAAGGCCATCAAAGGGCAAGTGATCGTGGATCAACTAGCAGAGGCACCCATTCAGGACCATCAACCTATTATTTTTGACTTTCCTGACGAATCTATTATGACACTACAACCAGCGATCAAGGTATGACAACTCTATTTTGATGGGTCGTGCACAAACCATGGTGTGGGGGTAGGGATAGTGCTTATCACTCCAGATCATGATACAATTCCAAAGTCTTTCAGACTCAACTTCCCTTGCATAAACAACATAGAAGAATATGAAGCACTGGTCATCAGTTTAAAGATAGCAATTCAATGGAGAATCAAGAACCTTAAGGTCTTTGGAGATTCACAGTTGGTCATCAGCCAATTCAACAATGATTATATGACCAAAGACAAGAAGCTAATACCATACAAAGCACAGATGGAAACATTACGTACCAAGTTCCATTACATCTTCTTCAAGCAAGTCCCACAAGCATAGAACAAAGTTGCAGACGCGATGGCTACCATAGCATCATTGATTGATATGTCAGGTAATGAAACAAGATTCTAGTTTCTAGTAGATCAACTCTTAGTGCCATCACATCAAGTATCCATCACAAAATCAACATGCATCCTTGTTGGTCCTGAATCCCCATGGTACCAAGATGTATACAACTGCCTCCAAAATAGTGTCTTACCTCCCAACTTGGCCAGAAACTAGAGAAAGTCCCTAATCCGCCAAGCCTCTAGGTATACCATCCTCTCAACTACTTTATATAGACAAAGTCTAGATGGAACGCTACTATGATGTCTCACTTCCATAGAATCCCAGAGAGCTTTGTACGAGGTACATGAAGGAATTTGTGGAACCCACGGAGGTGGCAACAACTTAGCTAAGAAGATCATCCACATGGGATACTATTGGCCCACAATAGAGACAGATGCACAAAAATATGTGAAAAGGTGTAGACAGTGTCAGATTCATGGAGACCTCATCCATGAACCAGTCCAAGAACTAAATCCTATCACATCACCATTGCCATTTTCCATGTGGGGATTTGACCTAGTGGGAAAAATTACACCTTCTTTAGCAAATGGACACAAATACATCATAGCAGCAACAGAGTACTTCACCAAGTGGGTGGAAGAAATTCCCCTCACTTACATAACTAGAAAGAAAATAGCAATGTTCATACTTATCCACATTATCTATCGATACGGGATCCCTCAAACTATCCTGACAGCTCATGGTACACCTTTCTAGAATAAGGATGTTGAAGAGCTATGCGAACAGTTCCATATCAAACAAGGGTTCTCCTCATTTTATTACCCTCAAGGGAATGGCCAAGCCGAAGCTACAAACAAAACAATCTTGAAAATCTTGAAGAAAACAGTGAACGAATTAGGGCGAGACTGGCATTTACAACTTAATCCTGCATTGTGGGCATACAAAACTAGTGTGAGAACACCTACAGGAGCCACTCCTTTCTCCCTAGTCTATGGATTAGAGGTGGTATTACCCCTTGAAGTGGAAATCCCATCCCTAAGGATATCATTGAAGAACTTGATTACAGATGAAGACTACAGAGTAGCAAGGCTCAGTGAACTAGAGTTACTAGATGAAATAAGACAACATGCCTTTGACCACTTACAAGGCTATTAGAATCACCTTAGAAGAAACTATCACAAGAAGGTGAAGACATGAACATTTGAGATAGGAGACCTTGTCCTCATGGAAAATCAAAAGAACCAAGAAAAGCGAGTCAAACTACAAAAGTTTGAGCCTAACTGGCTAGGACCATTTGTCATTGTAAGCGCTACTTAGAGTGGGGCATTCATATTGGTGACACCAGAAGGAGATCAGCTCCCCGAATACATCAACAACATGCACCTTAAGAGGTTCTACCCTTGAGGTCTCTATGGTTAAGGCACCTATCTACATATCCAAAAAATACCAAAAAAATCAGAAAATATAAAATGTTACCTTAGTGAAAACCTGGCAAACAGGCGCCTTGGCGACAACAACAAAATAATAATAAAAAAAGTAGAAAAGTAAAGAGAAACAAAATTTCTCTCTCAGTGAAAACCTGGCAAAAAGGTGCTATTAAGTAGGTACCTTGGTAAAAACCTGGTAAACAGGCACCAAGTGTTCAAATCTAGCTTCACCATCAATAAACTCCAAAGCTTGAGCACACTTCAAATGCAAGACTGACTACTCAAGCTATATCCAGAAGCACATTCCCCTCTGAGAACCAAGCACTTATCCATGGTTATTACTGGTCCACTAGACTGGGGGGCAATTCTAAATGGCTGGAAGAAATCTAAAAAATCAGAAAACTAATCAAAAATCCTAAAAAGATCAAAATGTTATGAGAAAATCAATCTTCATCAAAAAACATTCAAACAATTGCAAAATCCCAAGCAATAAGACCAACTCGGTAATCAAGAGAGAAAAGGGAGATCACGCCCAGTCAATCAAATGTCACAATCACAAGCTTTGCGAATCAGCATTGGGCTCATCTAACAACTTTATCAATCTATCAAATCAATCAGCAAGCAATTGGCGACCAAGCCAATCTATCAATTGTCACAATCATGAGCTTTTCAAATCAGCATTGGGCCCATCTGACACAGCTGGATCAACTTCCAAAATGATCACAATCAATCAATAAATCATATCAATCATTTTACACAGTGATGGATACACTCAAACCAGACAGGTCAATCTTATATGAGTAATCTATTACTGAAACCAGACACACTCAAGCAATCAAGCCAATCAAGCCTATCAAAAGAGTCAAGCCAATCAAGAGAATCCAAATGCATCGAGGAACCACCCAAAAATGTTGACTAGGTCAGTCAGTTGGTCAGATGTCAGTCTATATTTTGCGGTTATGTTCTTACGCTACTCTAGGATCCACCATGTGAGGAGAATAGCTATGATAGATCATGACTTATTTTCTTTGATTATTGTCTATTGAATTTTCACTTCGATCCCAGGGCCATGATGATTTAGGATAAATGCGGTATGCGCTGTCACTTATCTGGCAGCCATGTAGTTCCACAATCTAAGCTTAACCCTTGGAAAGAATTGGACATTCCTTCTCTTTTATTTTCTTGTTTAGTTTATAGAATCAAGAGCTCACGACGCTATTCAGATGGACTTTGAGTGCATTGGAGTTCTATCTTGGTTTCTATGGTCTTTTATTTTATTTTTCAATCAAGAGCTCGCGATGCTACCTAGATGGACTCTAGGGGCGTAGGAGTTCTATCTTGTTTGCTTTGGCTTTTCTTTATGGAATCAAGAGCTTGTTGTGTTATCCAGATGGACTCTGGGTGCATAGGAGTTCTATCTTGGTTTCCTTTTTTTTTTAAATTCAGAGAACAAAGCAGTATCCAGATGGTCAATATCTAGGTGCTTTTGGCTCTCTTTCTTTTCAAATAAGGAACATAGCTAAACCTAAATGGTCAATATTTAGGTGCACTAGGTTCTCTTTCTATTCAATCTCTCTACTCCTTCCACTTATCAAGAGGTCATGGCGGTATCCAGGTGGTATGTGATCTAGATGCATTGGATGCTCTTTGGAATTTCAAAAAATAAAAAAAAAGATGTAATGATGACAAATATTGGAAACAGGGGTAGTGAATTGGGACACTCATCCTTTCTATCAATTCATATCTATCAAAAAAGCGAAAAAAAATCCTTTCTATCATTCCATGTCTATTAGATCAATCCCAAAGAACATCTACCCATACTAACTTCTTTCTAAATTAACACATGCATTACACATATTTTGTGCATAATAGATTGCATTCATTCTATTTAAATGCATCAGAAAAATCCAAAACATGTGCATAGTAGATCATATAATCAATGCATCCATCATCAATAACATCATAACTAACATAGGAATGCATTCATCATCATCATATAGTGATTCACTTTTTCAAAAAATTAATG
>MU228154.1:2068319-2097846 GCA_018584345.1 Thuja plicata | reverse complement strand
GAATGCATTCATCATCATCATATAGTGATTCACTTTTTCAAAAAATTAATGCTCATCTGACGCATTTTCTATGCTTAATTTGTTGAGGGGGCATATAGTCCACTTTCTATCACTGGGGCAAGCTGGGGCAAGATCAAATCTAAAAATTCTTTGACACACTGCGACAAGTCACATCACATCAAAGAGGGGAAAATGTAGACACCTGAAAATGGACAGGCTTGCGACTTTACATTAAAAACACTAATTTTCATCTATTAATTAATGGTTTTTAATCATTAATTAATCATCTATTTTCCCCTAAATTCATTCCCCAAATCATCTAATCAAATTCCAAAAATTAATTAAATAATTAATTTTATTTAATTAATTAACCTTAATTGATTAATTACCATTAATTAATTAATTAAACTCAATTTCCTATAGTTTAAATTCAAATATTTAAACTTACTAATTAAATTCTTCCAATTAAATTAATTTCAATAAATTAATTTAATTTCATTCAATAAAGCAATTGTAAATAAAAAAGAATTCAATTATCTCACATGTTGAAAAATTTAATTAAATAAATGAATTAAATATTCATTTATCTTCAAAGAGATAACTCCAATCAGATCACATGGGTTACTCCACCCATCTCTCTAGTCCACATGGGTAACTTCACCCACCTCTCCAGTCCACACGGGTAACTTCACCCACCTCTTCAGTTCAAAAAGGTAACTCACAATTAGCTCTTCAGTCAACCAAACTCTGTCTCCTCTTTACAAATTGAAGAGGTGGAGTTTACTGATGGCTTCTCCAGTTCTCTTTGATCTCAACCGTTCATTTCCCTATCTCCAGGATTGATCTAAACCGTTCATTTCATCCCCAATTCCTATATAATAAACCCTTCATAACCATTTGAAGGATCCAGGATTTCAAGCTCTCATACGCCATTACTATGTCAGTTTGGTTCTAGCATTCAAGCCATCTTGCGATCACACACACATTTCAATTAGCAAATTCTTGACGCTTCTCAAGTCATAGACGCTGCCCACACCAATACTGAGCATAAACAACAACGTTTCAGAAGGAGTAGAGAGAGACAATAGAAAATTCAAGCACTTTGGGGTTTGCATTCATTTGTTTTCCTTTCTTTGCTTGTACATTTTATTGGTTATGCTTCAGGTTATTCATTTTAATAGTATTTGTGTATTGGATTTATATCATTTGTAAAACCTTTTCTACTAACCCTCGCCTTTGGAAAGCTTGGGAACCATGAATCATGAAAAGAGGCGTACATCTGGATATGTAGATAGGTGCTTTAACCATTGAGGCCTCAAGCGTAGAACCTGTTGAGGTGCATGCTGTTGATGTATCCAGGGAGCTGATCTCCTTCTGGTGTTGCCAGTATGAATGCCCCACTCTGATTAGAGCTGACAATGACAAACGGTCCTAGCCAGTTAGGCTCAAACTTTCTGGGTTTCACTCTTTCTGCTTGGTTCTTTTGATTTTCCATGAGGATAAGGTCTCCTACCTCAAATGTTCATGACTTCACCTTCTTGTGATAGTTTCTTCTAAGGCGATTTTGATAGCCTTGTAAGTGGTTGAAGGCATGCTATCTTCTTTCATCTAGTAACTCCAGTTCACTGAGTCTTGCTACTCTATAGTCTTCATCTGTAATCAGGTTCTTTAATGATATCCTTAGGGACGGGGTTTCCACTTCGAGGGGTAATACCACCTCTGATCCATAGACTAGGGAGAAAGGAGTGGCTCCTTTAGGTGTTCTCATGCTAGTTTTGTATGCCCATAATGTGGGACTAAACTGTAAATGCCAGTCTCGCCCTGATTCATTCACTATTTTCTTCAAGATTTTCAAAATTGTTTTGTTTGTAACTTTGGCTTGGCTGTTCCCTTGAGGATAATAAAATGAAGAGAACTCTTGTTTGATATGGAACTATTCACATAGCTCTTCGACATATTTGTTTTGGAAAGGCATACCATGATCTGTCAGGATGGTTTGAGGGATCCTGTATCGACAAATGATGTGGTTAAGTATGAACATTGATATCTGCTTTCTAGTAATGTAAGTGAGGGGAATTGCTTCCACCCACTTAGTGAAGTATTTTGTTGTTGCTATGATGTATTTGTGTCCATTTGCTGAAGAAGGTGTAATTTTTCCCACTAGGTCAAATCCCCACATGGAAAATGGCAATGGTGATGTGATAGGATTTAGTTCTTAGGCTGGTGCATGGATGAGGTCTCCATGAATCTGACATTGTCTACACCTTTGTACATGTTTGTGTGCATCTATCTCCATTGTGGGCCAATAGTATCCCATGCGGATGATCTTCTTAGCTAAGTTATTTCCACCTCCGTGGGTTCCACAAATTCCTTTATGTACATCGTACAGAGCTCTTTGGGATTTCATGGAAGTGAGACATCGTAGTAGTGTTCTGTCTAGACTTCGTCTATATAAAGTAGCCGAGAGGATGGTATACCAAGAGGCTTGACGGATGAGGGAATTTCTCTAGTTTCTAGACAAGTTGGGAGGTAAGACACTATTTTGGAGGTAGTTGTATACATCTTGGTACCATGGGTTTTTAGGACCAACAAGGACGCATGCTGATTCGATGATGGATGCTTGATGTGATGGCACCAAGAGGTGCTCTACTAGAAAGTGGAATCTTGTTTCAGTGTCTGGCATATCAATCAATGATGCTATGGTAGCCATTGTGTCTGCAGATTTATTCTGTGCTCATGGGACTTGCTTGAAGAAGATGTAATGGAACTTGGTGCGTAATGTTTCCATCTGTGCTTTGTATGGTATTAGCTTCTCATCTTTGGTCATATAATCATTGCTGACTTGACTAATGACCAACTACAAATCTCCAAAGACTTTAAGGTTCTTGATTCTCCATTGAATTGCTATCTTTAAACCGATGACCAGTGCTTCATATTCTGCTATGTTATTTGTGCATGGGAATTCGAGTCTGAAAGACTTTGGAATTGTATCATGATCTGGAGTGATAAGCACTATCCTACCCCTGCAACATGGTTCGTGCACGATCCATCAAAGTATAGTTGCCATACCTCAATCGCTGGTTGTATTGTTATAATGGATTCATCTAGAAAGTTGGAAATGATAGGATGATGATCTTATAGAGGTGCCTCTGCTAATTGGTCCGCAATCACTTGTCCTTTGATGGCCTTTCTGTCTACGTACTCAATGTCAAACTCACTTAAGATCATTACCTACTTTGTAAGTCGTCCAGTGAGCGTTGCTTTACTTAGGAGGTACTTTAAGGGATCGATATGTGTGATCAACTTTGTTTGGTGACTCAACATGTAATGTCTCAGCTTCTGGGAAGCGAAGATGACTGCCAGGCATAATTTTTTGATTGATGTATAGTTGAGCTCATATCCAACCAAAGTTCTACTGAGATAGTAGATGGATCTCTCCTTCCCTGTATCATCATGTTGTGCCAAGAGTACGGTTAATGCTAATTTTGTTGCTGAGATATACAGTAGCAATGGTCTGCCTTGGACTGGTGGCACCAATATAGGAGACTTGAGTAGATAATCCTTGAATATTTGGAATGCTTGTTCGCATTGATCTGTCCATATGAATTTGATGTTTTTGTGCAGTAGATGCTGAAATAAGTGGCACTTATCTGCTAGCTGAGCTATGAAGCGCTTGATTGATTGGATCCTTCCCTGTAACCCTCTCATTTGCCTAAGGTTCGATGGTGGAGGCATGTCCAATATTTCTTTGACTTTCTTTGGGTCTACTTTGATTCCTCTATGTGACACTATGAACCTTAGTATCTTTCCTGTGGTGACCCCAAATGCACATTTCTTTGGGTTTAAATGGACCTTGTATTCCTACATTCTGTCAAAAATTGGTCCCAATACTTGCAGATTATCCTTGCGAAGCATTGACTTGGCTAGTATGTCATCCACATAGTCTTCCATTGTTTTGTGGATGAGATCATGAAAAATAGTTGTCATAGCCCTTTGATACGTTGCTCCAACATTTTTAAGACCAAATGACATGAAATTCCAATAATATGTGCCCCAAGGACATGTGAAAGCTATTTTGTGTTGGTCCTCTGGCGCGATCCTTATCTGATTATACCCTGAAAATCCATCCATGAGTGATAGATTTTGATGTTCAGTGGTTAGAACTACTATCATATCAATGTTGGGTAAAGGAAAGTCATCCTTGGGACAAGCTATGTTGAGATCTGTGAAGTCTGTACAAATCCGTATCTGACCACTATGCTTTGTAATTGGTACCAAGTTAGATATCCAATCTGCATATGGTATTGGTCTTATGAACTTGGCATCTAGGAGATTTTTCAACTCTGCCTTGACTAGCAATGCAACATGGGGATGCATCTTTCTCAGCTTCTGCTTGACAGGTTTGGTGTTGGGTAGCAATGAGAGATGATGTCGTACTAGCTCTGGATCTAACCCTAGCATATCTGAGTAGGACCATGCAAAATCGATCATCCTTTCCTTGAAGAAACTGATGAACTATTCTCTCTCCTTTGGGTTGAGTGATTTCGCCATGTATATGTTCTTTGGGTTCTTGTCATCTCCCAAATTGACTTCTTCTATTTTTTCTTCTAGTAATGTCTATTTGTCCTCTGTCAAGGGGAGGAGTTCCTTCTTTCCATCTTCTAGCACCTCAGTGAGGTTTTCACTAGAAGATACGTCTTGTTTTAGATTTTTATCATTTTTTTGTTATTTTTTCCTTTATGGACTGGAAAGAGGGGCTTCCTCCTGGAAGTATGCTAATCTGTCGAAGTCAAAGGAGAAGCCTACTTTGTGGTCTCTTGATGGCATTCCCTCTCTAAGTCCCATGAATTCTGCAATAGCCTCATCATTCTCAAAGACATCCATATTAGGCGGTCCTTGTTGATCCCACTCTATTAGCTCTGGGTGTACTAGACATAAACTCTCGTGTTGGTTTGACTCTATGTGGTTGAAAGGGATGACGGATATGGTTCCTACAAAACTAGAATGTGATGTGGATGCATCACCTGAGGAATGGTAAATGACATGTTTATCTATGCAGGGTTGGTCATTAATGGATAGTTGGTCAAATAAGTCTTCTAGGTTTAGGATAGTGTCTAACCAAGGGGAATAATCTAGGATTGACAGTTCAGAGTCATGAAGGGATCTCCACTCATACTCATGGGAGTCAGTTTCAATAGAACGCTTGTCAAATGTCTCACTTCCTTCATTATCGTCGATCGCTATGTTGAGGTTTATTCGGGTTTGAGTTGTTCCCTCTTCGACGGGCAACAATTGTGCTAGTATGTTGCTTATTAAGATATGTTCTGAGTTGTGCCCTTGGTGCATCTCTGCTATTTGTTCTTGATCAACTGGGATGTCTTGGATTATAGGGTCGGTTCTTTATTTCCCATAGCCTAACCCTCTCTTGTTTCTCTGGTTTGGCGAGAGAGACAATTCCATTAAGCCTTGTTGCCTTGCCCCCAAACCAGTCATACCAACATACCTGAATCTTTTTAACACTGTATAACCATTTCCATATTTTGACAAGGGTAGGGGTTGTCGTAATGTCTCTTGTGGATCTTGGTACAACCATGTACTGATATCTTGCTGAAATGGCTTTTCCTCTACAATGTCTCCCCATCTGACAAAGTTTATGGGTGGATATCTGAATAGAACAAGCTGTGGAGTTTCAGTTATAATAACAGGTTGTGACATGCCATAAGTTCCTGGTATCCAAGGCATGTGCATGATGGTGAAAGCCTCCTCATATCTGTATTCACCACAACCCTTGTCAGTAATAGATATTTTCCCCACCTTCCGTGTGACATCCTTAGGATTTGAATCTGAATAGGAGGGGATTCTTGCATCTTGGTTTAGGGGTACCTGGTTTTCAGTGTTGATTTGGACCGCATTACAGTATCGAAAAGGTTGGGGATCTCCCTCTATGATTATTTCTTCTCCTTGGTGTGGGAATTTGATGCATTGATGGTATGTTGAGGGTACAACTTGAATTTCATGTATCCATGGTCTCCCTAACAACATGTTGTATCCCAAATCAAGATCTAGGATCTGGAAGGGAGTGTTTTTGACCACTAGACCAATACAGACAGGTAGAATGATAATACCTTTAGAGGATCTTTCCTCTTCATCGTAAGCTCTGATATTTATCCTCCTTGTGACATCAATGCTTGATTCTGAATAGCCCAGTTGCTTGATTAACTTTAGAGTACAAATGTTTAACCCAGCTCCACCATCAACAAGGAATCTACGGATAGCACTTTTGTGGACCTGGACAAGCAAGTGCAAAGGATCATTATGTAGGGGTTTATGCGGTGGCACATCGCGGTCTATCAATGTGGCATGTTAGTTAGCAGCTATATGGTTAACCATCATTTGGAAGCTCTTAGGTGTTATGTCCCTTGGGACAACTGCATTCTGAAGGGCTTGGTCAAGTGCCAATTTATGCTACGGAGATATGTGTAATAGGTCAAACATGGAGATTTGGGCAGGTGTTCTCTTTAGTTGATCCACTATGCTTGGCTGTGGATCTGAGGTTGCATTAGGATTGGCAGATATAGAAGATGAGGATGGTACTCCCTGTAAGACAACTCTGGTGCAATGCGTGGTTACAACACATTTGTTACCTTGGTCTTTGATAGTTATTGTAGAAACATGGCTATTCGAAGGATTGAGGCAATTGATAACATTATCATTGTTGGCATATGTATACCTGACCTGTTTGGATGATCCACCAGACCCAAATGCTTTTCCCTTGTTGTGATCATGAAAGGTGTCATTGAAGATAGTGTGATCAGTTGTTCCTTTGGCTTGGGTATTTGTTACATCGATGACCCCTATGTCAATCAGATCTTGGATAGTGTGTTTTAATCGTTAACAGTTAGACATTTTATGTCCTTACACTTGATGAAACTCGCAGAATTCTTTGTCATTATACCACCTTGGTTTGTTGGCATCTTGTTCAAATTCCCTGATTTCTGGCAGAGTGATAATGTTGGATTGTATTAGATTGCGTAAAGCTGATTCTATCAGCTCTCCTAATGGTGTGAAATCTCGTTGCTGGAATTGAAACTATGGTTTGCATTAAGTTTGTTGTTGACTATTTGACATAGCGGCCACTTGGATAGGGGGGTTGGTTTTTAGTGTATGCTTGTTGAGTGGGGCCTGTGGGTTGTTGGTTGGCCATAGGCGTGCCTTGTAGTGACACCTTGGGTTGTGCGTAGTTGATTGCCTTCACATCAATGACACCATCGTTGGTGACATTTTTGTTTTTGTTCCACCACTTAGCTTTATCCATTGCATTTTTGTTTGTATTCATTTGTGTTGGATCTGCAAGGATTCCTCGTTTGACTAAGTTCTGTTCGCAATGAACTCCTTGTTCGATGAGTTGTGTGAAGTTCAGAGCTAACTGCAATTCTGTTGTGAATGACATGTCTGGGATCAGGTTGTCAACAAACATGACTATTAGGTCTTGTTCGGGCACATCATACATTATGTGGTTTGTAGTATTCCTCCATCTCTGTAGGAACTTCAAAAAAGACTCTCCATCCTTTTGTTTGATATCGCACAGGTCCTCGATACTGACCTTGCGCTCGATGTTATGATGGAAGTGAGTGATGAACTTTTCAGCCAGTTCACCCCAAGACTGAATGCCATGGGGTAAATGCGAGAACCATTCCATTGCTGGTCCGACCAAGCTTTGTGGGAATGATCGCATTAAATATGTCTCATCATGGGTGACTTTGATGCAACTAGCAAAAAACTCTCGGATATGTTCAATAAGGTTGGTATTGCTCCTATATTTGTCAAATTTTGGTACCGAGAAGTGAGTTGGGAATGGAAACATGTGAAGAGAATGGTCAAAGGGGTATGGGTATAAATCCTCTGCGGTGTAGGATTTGGTTTGCCCCTAATTTTGCATATCCATCATTTGGGTTTGAAGGGTTTGCATTTGTTGCATCAACATGTCCATTTGATACTGAGGCTGATGTGTGACAATATTCCTCTGTGTTGTAGTGGGTATGAGGCTGCGCCTTTGTGCCCCTTGAGTAGGAACATAAGATTTCATCTTGGGGACTTGATATTGATTTCCCACCGCATGGTTTTGAAATGGTTGTACATGAGTAGCCCATGGTGGGTTTTGACGTGTTTGCTGTTGGGATTGGGAATGTTGTTGTTGTTGGAACTGTGGTTGATACTGCTGGGGTTGATATTGCTGCTGCAGAGGTTGGGGTTGAAGCTGGGGTTGTTGTTGCTGGGGTGGGAATTGTGGCAACTAAAGCTGGGGTTGCTATTGCTGAGATTGGAATTGTGGCAACTGAAGCTGGGGTTGGATTTGAGGCAACTGAAGTTGGGGTTGCTATTTTTGGGGTTGGATTTGAGGCAACTGAAGCTGGGGTTGCTATTGTTGGGGTTGGAGTTGTGGCAACTGAAGCTGGGGTTGCCATTTCTAGGGTTGGAATTGTGGCAACTGAAGCTAGGGTTGTTGTTGTGGAGGTTGGATTGATGTAAGAATGGGCAAAGGCGTAGGCTTGGGTGGGCACTGACTATAAGTCATACCTGCAGAGATGGATCCCTGCGGGCATGAGGTGTTGATCCCAAGACTAGTATGAATTGACTGCAATAGCGGCATAGTTTCAAAATAGTTGGTGTTTGGTGGTATGGAAGTCATAACATGAGAGTTTGATTGTCCAGGCCCTGAGACCGAAGGTGGAGGCATACTAGTGACCATGGGTGCACTTAGTTGTGAGCCTGTCATGATTTGAGTGGAAGATGTGCTTGCTTGGTTTGTACCATTGGTTTGACTGGGTATCATCTGTCAATGTGGGTATTACCAATGGTGGGAAGATTTGAGAGACAACATGCAATATCTAAGGAGAATGAGTAGTGTTTTGACCTGCGAGAGGGTTTTCAGACTATATGGTTGATACACTGAATTCAGCGGGGAGTTTGACTCCCTTATTTATCGGCATGGCTAAGAAGCGTTTAGGATTCCTCTCTACAACAACGTCAACCACTTGTGTGGAATAAGAATCTTTCTCTATATCCTCAAGTTCCTATTCTGTGACATTTTGGAAAAGAGATGACCCACGGGGTTGTTCAATGAATAGAGTAGAACTGGTGCTTATAAAAGGGCTGTCTTCTCTCTCTGTTTCCCAAGAAGGGAATCTGTTGATATATGACTTGTCAGGTTGTGTTCTAGCCTTCGACCTTGTGTAAGGTCCTCCATGAGGTGTTTGAGATATAGTGTGGTCTAGATTTTGTAACTAAAACAAGTGATATAAAGCAAACAAAAAAGGATAACCTTTCTAAGGAAGTCCGAGTTATGTTTTGGACAAGGGTAATTCTAAGGAAAAATTTTGATATATCTTGATCTCAAAGTGGTGATGTTGTAAAAGATAAGATTTGTCGACCTTTGCTTGGGACAAAGTCACTTGATAAAGATAATGATGATGTTTGATATGATGAGATCAAGATATTTTGAGTCTGAGCTTTCGAACTAACAATGTTTTAGACAATAATCGTGCTTTTCAGAGAAGGAATTATCTTTAATGTTTAGAGATTCACACAATGTTCTTCACATTTTTCTAGGATAGACACTGGTCTTGGACACAAAATGAAGAGTTCTTTCAAAGGTTTTAGGTCAAAATAGGAATAAAGTATCTCTGGTCAATTGTGGTACAACTCCACTGATTGCGGTAAAGTAAATGGTTGATTGTGGTACTTTATCATTGATTGCAGTAATAAACAAGTCTATGGTAGAAATAAATAGTTTAACTGTGGCAGACTTCCATCAATTGTAGAAAAATGCGGGCAATTGCAGTAAAAGGGGAACAGTCTAAAAAAAGACTACAGGATAGGTATCACCGTCTGACAATTTTGATATTCTGGAACAAGGCTTCTGATTTTGCAAGACAATTGATGTTGACAACCCTAGACTTTAACACATTTGTCTTGTTTTGACAGTTGGATGTTTTGTTTTGCATTTTCAGAAACTGATCAAAGAACAAGCACAACAGACACTGTGTTTTGAAGAATGAAAACTGACAATGTGTATGTTCTACAACTTTTTCAAGTTGCAAGGTTATCACGAGGTCTCAACAATGATCAGTCAAATTAATCTAGGTCAATGGCTTCAGAATACAATGTTATAGGCCCAATGCTTGAATGTCTATTAGCTCATACAACAATTGTCACACTACTAGGACACGAAGGTCCATGACATAGGCACCAGTGTTTTTTCCATTGCCAGGTATTGTTGCCGTAGAGTGAAGATCTCTTTCACTACAGAAATATCGTGGGACACATATGTTGGGAATCTTGGGGAGAAATTCTGCAACCCCTTGCACTATAATAAGGTATCTATTCAGAGGTAAAATGGGTTGGTCTCTAATTATCAAGGTTGTAGTAAGGGTCTGTGTCGTCTATCCAATCAATTTGTACATGTGTGACTCACTTAAGAGCCTAGTTGACCACGCTGGCTCCTTAGGGATATTCGCCTGATCCAGACTATCATCAACACACCTCGCCCGAGATTGGCTAGATAAGATAGAACTATGGTTCGTGCCTTATTTATATACTGATCAAAAGGATTACCGGTTTAAGGTCGTTCTCTGAGGAAGAAGCGCATTCCCCGGATAGGCCTTTATAAAAAGTATAAAGGTGTCTAATCTAACAGATTGTGCAAGTGCACCCAAAACTCAAGACACAAGGTAAATTGATTAAGTTCTGAAAGTTTGAAATGTGAACTAAGCTACACCACCATACAAGCACAAGTGTTCAATTTTAAGCCTAGCGTTGATTGCTTGTTCAATTTTAATGCACCAAATTGAGAGATTCTTTTCCTTGTTCAATTTTAGTCCCCACGTCAATTTTAAGCCCAATTTTGAAATGTGAGATGTGAGATGTGTGACAAACACTGTTCTTTTTAAACCCAAATCGACAAGTGAATGAATTTTATGTTGTATTGTTATCTTGCCTCCTCGATTTGAACTTGTCAAAAGAAAGTGTTTAGTATCTCAAAAAAAATGAAAGCTTTTCAATCCAAGACAACAAAATATCTAGAAACTCCAGGATTATTGAGATTGCTGAAATTAATGGTGACTTTATACTTACCTATGAATCTCTTAATTGAATCAATGTACCTCGTGTATGCTTCGCTTTGATCTTCAGCTATGATTGCGAGAATAGCCCTTTGTTGTGATCGATAGTTGATGGTTCTCCTTCTGGCAGCTCTTAATGCTCTAGCACCTGGTATGCATCTGATTATCCTCTTGGCCATTAGTCATTTTCTCAATCCTACCAAGAAATCAAGAAAGAACACACAAAAAGAAAACTTTTTCAAAGATCTTTCTTTTTTTTAAAAATATTTCATAGAAAAAATAAAATAACAGAGAATAAAGTCCCTGTATAATTTCAAGACCTTTCCAAAAATGTAACTTTTTTGATAAGAAATGCTGATTTGTGTCCAAAATTAAATTTTTATGAAATATCATAAAATTTTTATAAAAAATCGTAAAATTTTCAGAAAAATCTAAATTTTGGACTGTAGCTTTCTTACGTCAAATAATACTTGCAATTTTTTTTTTAGATCATAATTCTTTAATTTGTGCCCTAGGGACCCATTTTATAATAAAAGACTAGTTTGCAAAGATCTGTTATTTTTGCAAAATAATTTCACAGAATTAAAATCACAGAGAATAAACCCCCTCTATAATTTCAATAAATTTCCAAAAATGTAACTTTTTTGATAAGAAATGCTGATTTGTGTCCAAAATTAAATATTTTTGAAATATCATAAAAAAATTATTAAAAATCGTAAAAAATTCAGAAAAATTTAAATTTTGCACTGTAGCTTTCTTACGTCAAATAATACCTGCAAAACAATTTTTAGATCATAATTTCGTTATTTGTGCCCTAGGGACCCATAATATCACAAAAGACTAGTTTGAAAAAAATTGTTATTTTTGCAAAATAATTTCACAGAAATTAAAATCACAGAGAATAAACCCCCTCTATAATTTCAATATCTTTCCAAAAATATAATTTTCTTGAAAAGAAACTCTGATTTGTGCCCAGAAATGATTTTTTATGAAATATCATAGAAAATTTAAAAAATAAATAAAAAAACTCAAAAAATCTGATTTTTTTGTTTGGGAGCTCCTTAGATCAGCGTCAACCTGCAAATAAAATTTCATAAAATAATTCCATGCGGTTTGAAGGATATGACCAAATTTCACGCGGGCTGTAAGTTCACGTCGGGTTCACCAAAATATATGCCTCCTTTTCATGATTCGTGGTTCCCAAGATTTCCAAAGGCGAGGGTTAGTAGAAACAATTTTACAATGATATAAATCCAATACCCAAGAACTACTAAAATGAATAACTTGAAACGTAATCAATAAAATGTACAAGCAATAAAAGGAAAACAAATGAATGCAAACCCCAAAGCGCTTGAAGCTTCTATTGTTTCTCTCTACTCCTTCCGAAACGCTATTTTTGGTGCTCAGTATTGGTGTGGCAAAGTCTATGACTTGAGAAGTGTCGAGAATTTGCTAATTGAAATGGGTGTGTGATCACAAGATGGCTTGAATGCTAGAACCAAATTGACATAGTAATGGCGCACGAGAGCTTGAAATCCTGGATCCTTCAAAAGGTTATAAAGGGTTTATTATATAGGAATTGGGGATGATATGAATGGTTGAGATCAATCCCAGAGATAGGGAGATGAACGGTTGAGATTAAAAGGAACTGGAGAAGCCATCAATAAACTCCACCTCTTTAATTGGTAAAGAGGAGATAGAGTTTGGTTGACTGAAGAGCTAATTGTGAGTTACCTTTTAGAACTGAAAAGGTGGGTGGAGTTACCCATGTGGACTGGAGAGATGGGTGGAGTAACCCATGTGATATGATTGGAGTTAGCTCTTTGAAGATAAATAAATATTTAATTCATTTATTTAATTAAAGTTTTGAACATGTGAGATAATTGAATTCTTTTTGATTTAAGATTACTTTATTTGATGAAATTAATTTAATTGGAAGAATTTAATTAGTAAGTTTAAATATTCAAATTTAAACTATAGGAAATTGAATTTAATTAATTAATGGTAATTAATCAATTAAAGTTAATTAATTAAATAAAATTAATTATTTAATTAATTTTGAGAATTTGATTAGATGATTTGGGAAATGAATTTATAAAAAAATAGATGATTAATTAACGATTAAAAAACCATTAATTAATAGATGAAAATTAGTGTTTTTAATGTAAAGTCGCAAGCCTGTCCATTTTTGGGTGTCTACAGTAATATACCTATTTGATAAAACCACAAATTAAATGCAAAATTTGAAGCATAGAAGACACACATGAGTCAATTTGTCTACAACCCATATGCAAACTGTTCAAGCATAATAGAGGAAGCACAAACAAGGCACGTGAAGTGAAACTCAGAACACCACGTTTTTGGAGCTTGTTTTTTCAATATTTTCATTAAAAAAAATTAAAAAAACCCCTAGCAAAAATTGAAAAGACCAATAAGACAAATGAAAACTTAAAGAGAAAAATCAGTTTAATAGAAAAATCAAGATAGAGTACCATAGGATAAAATTGCAGTTGTTATTTTCCAAACAAGAGAACTTAGGATTAGCAAGGCTCATTGTTGCAACTGAGCAAGTGGCAAGTGGAGAACCAGAACAAAGGAGATTCCCAGTAGGTATTATTATTGGGTTTAGCACCTAGTTGATGATACTCTTCATAGTTATTTCAAACTTATTTACCTATGGGCATGAACCTATCCATTATTGGGTTTAGCACCTAGTTGATGATACTCTTCATAGTTATTTCAAACTTATTTACCTATGGGCATGAACCTATCCAAATATCTTTTTGTTAATATCAAGATGCTGCGTGAACTATCTATATTTCTCTTACATGTGTTTCAATGAATTTTATTCTAAATTAGTTATGTTTATACAATTGTCTTGTGCACTATAAAGTTATCATATTATTGTCATGTTGTAACAAGACTTTGATGAATAGAATGATACTTTAATTTTATGCATCTGAGTTAATATTTTTGAAGACTCATCTAAGGGGTCCCACTTGGTGAAAATTCCACTCATTTGGTTTAGTTAGTTTCATTTTTAGTAATTAGTTTTAGTTTTAGCATCTGACTATTCCTATAGCCATTAGAATTGTGTTTTGTGACTATTCCTATAGCCATTGGAACTATGTTCTATAACTGTTCCTTTAGCCATTGGAACTTTGTTTTGTGACTGCTCCTACAACCACTGAAAATTTGTTATGTGATTGTTCCTAGTATCATTGGACCTCTGTTCTGTGAATATTCCTGTATCCATTGGACTTGTTGGAGATTTTTATTGCAGGTAAAGAAAAACCAAATCGATGAGGATTGAACAACCTTCTTCACTACGAGCTAGGTCCATTGTACCATGTATATTGAACAACCTTTTTGCAAAACCAGAACTAGACATAGACGTTCCCTCTTAACTCATTTTTTGAAGCCAGTAGCCTTGAACCCATGTTCAACTTGTGGCATTGCAAGTGGTATCCTCTGTAATAGCTGAAGGCTTATTCACAAGTTTGTGACCACTACCAGTTCATGATCCGAACCACTATGAGAGTGTGATGAGTATTTCATCAAACCATCACAACACTAACTGTTATTATGACCTAACTGCAATGGGGTTGCAATAGACACTGTTAGCAATTTTACTTGCAACCTTCAATCCTAAGAAACTTAGACCACAATTGTAGCACTATCCATAGATTGAAGACAAGATAATGTAACTCAACAAGGGTCCACAAGACTCAGGAGGGTATTCCTAATTTTAAGTCTGCACACATGATAAATCTATCTTAGCAGCTAAATTCAAAATTATAAATGTAGAGAATTCTTAGATTCATATGAATGGGACTTTTTGTTGGAAATCATTGAGAATATTGTTAGAAATTATTGGCATTATGTTAAGTTTCTCCATTGGTGTCAAACAAAGAAGTAATTAATATTGGAATTACTAATCTGAAAGAAGGAAGAGTTATCAGAATATAGAGGTTAATTATCAGAAGCCGACCACTATCGGACGTAAGGAGAATCACGATGTAGCCGACAAGAGGAAGAATAGAAAATAGTTTATGGGAAGATCGAGATTAAGTTTTTGATTAACCCTAAGATCCAAGGTTATGAATGAAGGACATAAGAAGGATATTTAAAGATAAAAGGATTAAGGAGAGATTTGTTGAAGAGAAGAAGCTATGAGGATAATTTTGAGAAAAAAAATTGAATCAAAAGTAAAGAAGAATAGAGAATAGAGATTGTGAGTTTAAGGGATCTAAATAGTTTTAGAAGGAAGAGTATACAGGTTATTACTATCTTGTAAAGAATCCTAATAGTTTCTACAAGGTATTGTAAAATCCATTAATCGGGTAGTCTCTAACAAGATTGATAAGTTCTTTATTGTATGAAATTTTGTAAATCCTTTAATATGGTGAATGTCGTATAGGAAGGATTATATCTCTTAACATAGTAGTCCTAAAAAGACTAAAGATACACTTAACAATGTAGAAATCACTCCTAATCGGGTGAGTCACTTAGAAGGTGACATATTATAGCCCTAACAAGATTTTTTTGTATTTGGAGTGAAGAGTTGTGGGTGTCATCCTCACTACATTTTTTCACCTCTAACCAAGGGTTTCTGCATAACCAAAATCTATTTTTTATGGATATGTGTTAGAAACATAAAATAAAATGAAAAATGATAAGGAAATAATCCAAGAGAGTGTGCAAAAGGAAGAGTTTTACCAAATACAAGAAAGAGAGAGATTTTCCTTTAATAGATCAAACACCAAGTTCACCAAAATGCTCCAAGACCAACACAAGAACTCAAGGATTTTGAAAGGTGAAAAAACAAGAAAAAACCCCTTGTGAATAATATGAATGAGGCAAGAATCCATGAAAGAGAGAGAGCTTGAGCAAGAAGCTCATTACAACATTGTAAGAGCAAGAATGAGAATGAGAGAAGAAGAGAGAAGAAATCCCATGAGAACCAACTTGTGAGAACCAACCTTGAGAAGTGTGTGAGAAGCATCTCTTAAGTAGATATGAGTGAAGGAGTTTACATGTAACTCCCACATCTATGAATGCCACATTCACATTGAGTGTGTGTCGAATGTGAGAATCCTCTTAAGGAGGAATATATAATTTCATTATTAAAGGAATTAAAAAAATGTGACATGTCCTCCTACTTGGACTAGAGGACAAATACAAATTAGGATACCTTGGTTTATCCTTTAATTACATTTTTCACCAAGGAAAGATTAAATTCTAACAATGTGGATCTGATTTGGCATTAATGTTATTTAGTTTATGATTTTAAGTTACAACATATTGGTTATACTATGGAAACTATTGGTTAATGTTATTATTAGTTGATGGTTAATTGTTTTAATTACAAAAGTAATAGATGTTTATTAATACCGATTCACCCCCCCTCTCTTAGTACCTAATCTTTCCAATTAACAATTGATATCAAAGCTTAGTTCTCTAGAGGGAAGTTTAACAACTTGAGAGTAGATCTGAGAATATGGCAAGGTATAAAAGAGAGAAGAAAATGGAAGAATTATTAGACAAATCCTTAGAAAAAGTTGAAGATCTAAAGAAGAAATTGAGACACTCTTTCGCCAAAAGAAAGGAAATGCCAGAAAAGTTGTAGATAACACTGGATAACATTGAAGAACTATAAAAAAATAGTATAAATACTGAAGAAGCCGATGCATCAGTTGAAGAATTGATGGAAAGGAACACTACCCTAGAAGATGATCTAACTGAATCCCAAAAGGAACTTGAAAGTCAATCCCTAAGGATGATCGAAGTGTTGGAAAAGATGTGAACAACAAAAGATGCCCAAAAAGAACTTGAAACGGGAAAACAAAATCTTGAAAAAACTATCAGAGACAAGGATGTCATTATTCAGAGGTTACAAGATGAGAACAACACAGTGAATGAATTTATGAACACTACAAGTAAAAAAAATAGACAGATACTTACCGAGAATAAAAATCTAAGAAAGGAAGTTGAAGACTTGAAGAACAATCTGAAAGTTGAGAAAGAGGTTGATAAAAAACTCATTAAGTTTGAGAAAAGTATGCAAAAGGTGGAACAATTGAAAAGCCCAAAAATAATGAGAGACAAAATCGAAATACATTATATTGGTGACAATTTTTTTTGAAATCGATGAATCATAAATATTGGTAACTGAGAATCAATCAAAGGAGCCAAAGGATCCTATCGTTACATATGGTAAGAAACCTACATGCTACAATTGTGGAAAGTTTGGTCACACATCAAATATTTGTAGAATCATAATAGTCAAAGGTACACACTTTCATGAACAATTCTACAAGTGCAATAAGTTTGGACATCACGAAAATGAATGAAGATCAAGACCTAATAGCACATCATCAGAAGGAATCTTTGTAGGTTACTGTTACACATGCAATAAATATGTACATAAATATGAACACTGTAGAATGAGAAATCCAAGAATAAATTTTGGACCATGGAGATCAACTAGAATGGTATGTTAAATTTGTCATAAGTATGGACATATAACACAAAATTGTTGGTATCGGCAAGACAAAAATAACCGTTAAGTCAGAGATGAAGATAACAAAGGAAAAACAAGATTAAATGAAGATCAAGTGAAGAATTACATGAATCATTTATGGGTAAAGAAGGAATTTTTTGCAACATTAGTAGAGGCCCCTGTGTTGAATGAGGTAGGGAATTCATCATCAAACTAAGCAGGTAAGTTTTTCTTAGGGACCTAAAATAAATAGTTAAATTATATATTTGTCCCTTTACAAAAGGTTATGATTGAATCCTATATCAGCATCAAAAGATGTAGTAAAGGTCATACTAAGTTAGTTAGTAGTAAATATTATTGCTTTATCATTTTGAACAAATATAGTTACCGGTGGAAATTTTAGTTATCGGAGAAAAAGAATAACTATCGGTAGAAAAGTTACTGTTGAGAGAATTTATTATCGTAATAGCCATTTGAGCACTTTTGAGTTAATAAATACATGTCGACGCTATTCATTTTCTACCCTAGTTTTCTACAGAAATCATTTGAGCAGTATCCAAAGAGCCTAGAGAAATCTATTGCATAAAACTATCAGTGAGAACTATTGTAGAAGTGATCTAGAGTATTTTCATTCCCTAGTTAGCAAAGTTATAGGAAATCCCTAACAAAAGTCTTAGTGGATGTTGGAATTTTTAAAGAATAGTTTGCTAAACACGATGTAAACAAAAATTGAAAACACAACAGTTGTGAGTATCAATGATGATCTAACCCCTAAGTTTAAGTTGTGCCCCATGAAGGCAGAAAAAAAATATAACACTGGAGCCCTATCATTGTTACCACCAAGGGTAATGTTGATTGAAGATATTAGAACATTTATTCACAGTAAAATTATTGAGTTGGGTGATGCAGCAATAAAAAAGGTATATTTTGATGAACTATGTGAAAATAATGTATTGAAAGATGAACACAAGCATCTGGAACTGAAAGGATTAACACCTATGGTGTTCATGCCTAAATTTATCAACGAGGAATGGATTAGATATGTTTTGAGTCAAGTGCATGATGATTTTTTATGGTTAGATGAAGATAGACCAGCCAGGATAACAAAAGACCTAATTCATATGGTCATTGGTTTACCAAAAGAAGGTAAAGAATGTACCCTATGAGAAAGCAACATGGAAGATCTTAGGAAAATAACTAAAACATCTAAGGATGGATGTGCAGTGAGATTTGAAAAAGTTAAGGACTTGGAAACATGATTTGAAATAATGATTATCTGTTACAAAATTTACCAATGTAGTTGACCTAACAATGTACCAGGTAGTGTTGTATATGCAACCTATGAGATAGAAAAATTGGGAAATAATTATGATTTATCAGAAATGGTGTGGAACCAATTAGTTGCCAATACGAACATATTTAAGAAAGATTTAAAACAAGAGGTTAAATTCAGATCATTACTTATTTAGTTGTATTTCTATGTTAAGAATTTCTTTCCTGGTATAGGTGAAGTAAATTGGAGCACTGACAAACTAGTGATTTACCAAATCAATGATTATATTGAACAACTAGGAGATGAATGCAACAAGATCATGTGGGGATACCTCAAGGAATTTCAAATCAAAATGCAATAATTCTATCAGACACCCCCACCAGTAGTAGAGAAGTATAGTGATTCTATTTTTTTAGTAGATACTTACACTTGCAGAATCCAACCAGTGGAACCAAGAACATCTTGGGTCCTAGCATTTGGTTATGAAGTGACAGAGAAAGATATAGTTGGATGTGCCGAATACATTCTGAAGCAACCGAAGGATACAACTATTAACAAATTTGGTACATACAAGGAAGCCTACAAAATAATTACATTGGATATCAAGAAGCCAAAAATTCTGAAGAAGAAAGAACATGTGTTGAAGAAGTTAACAAACAAGTATGGAAGTGGTGAAGGTGAGAGCAGTACAGAGATAGAAGAAATAAAGGAGAAAAAAGTGAAATACCTAGAGCTCCCCACCACACCAATCACAAGGAAAAGGATTAAGAATGGAGATAAACCTACAGAAGCATAGGCCCTCTTAGAAAATCAAGAGATTGATATTATTGAAGAAGAAAAGGAGATTGAGGTAACCCCAAAAAGGAAAAATCCTACAAAGAGGAAACCTCAAGTATCAGAGAGGAGAACAAACATAAGTCAGATAAAGATGCCCCATGCCACACTAAAGAAAAATGATACAAATGATGAAGATACAAAATCAGAGAAGGAAATAATGTCATGGGGGAAGAGATCAAGATGAAAGCAATTCAGAATTCCTACCAACCCTATAGAAATGGCCAAATATATTACAGATATAGGATTAGTTGGGAGAATCAATTCCATTGCATTTACTAAATTGTTATAGGATGATAAGAAACTAATTGAAGACACCATCATTCAATATTTTCTGAAGTATAATAAATATCCTAGAGATGTAAAGGATAATCTTCCCAAAGAATTGTATGAGAACATATTGATCAGATGGGATTCAGCATATCACAGAGTTGAGGAACTCCGAACATAAATACTGAAGAAATTTCTACCTAAGATATCAGAGAATGATATAGAAGTGTACATGGAGAAGTACAAGAAATAATCCAGGACAAAGACATTGACAACTTTAGTTCTAGCCAGTGATGAGTCAACACTAGAGAAGGACATCACTGAACTATGGAGGAAAGTATTAAATAAATAACATAATCAAGCCTATTTAGAGGTAGGTACATCAAATATTCATGATATATTTATGATAAGTGAGCTAATCGGTAATGCACCACATGTAACTGATATGCTAGTGAACATAAATATAATTACTGTAGAGGATGCTACTGAAGAACCTGAGAAACCATCAAAGCATCAGGAAGTGTTAGCACAAGTTACTATTGAAATAGAAGATGACAAAGTTAATACAAAGAATACTACAAAAGAACAACCAAGTTAGGAACAGGTCATTGTGTAGGAAATTCAGCAACCAATTTTACTAGATCAACTATTGCAGAGTACATAAGAGATTCTACAAGAGAAGAAAAAGCAAGATGAAGTGTTAAGTGGACATGAACCAACCAATACCGAGAAGGAGACTGACACCAAGAATAAGAAGGAAACCATAGATACTAAAGATTAGAAACAAGACACTAGTGGATAACATACATATGAAGAAAAGAGAGATGATAAAAAAATAGAAGGTTGGAGAAAAGAAAGCTGAAGGAGATGATGATAAAGAAAAAGATAAAGATGAGAAGAAGGATCAGAAGGAAACAAAAGGTAAGAGAAAATGAGCATTGGAAGAAGAAGAGGAAGATGAAAATATAGATGATGATAATCTTGAATTTGAGATACTCCAATAGGATCTGAGAAAACTCAAGAAGAACAAAGACAAATAAGAGTATGCAAGAGTTTTGAACAAGAAAGCCAAATTGGATAAGAAGAAGGCAAAGAAGAAAAATAAGAAAATTTTGATAAAGACACTAGAACTATTTGAAGATCTAATGTTAGATGTAACTATAGATGAAGATGAGTCATTACTTTATCATTTGAAATCCTACATAGATGAAATCAGTCAATCAGGTAAGGAATTGGAGGATAGACTTATCGGTAATGCGACGAAGAAACTTGAAGATAATATTGTGCAACAATTTTTAACAAAGATTATAGTTCTGAAAGTTGAGTTATCAAAGGTAATAGACATATTACAGGAAATTTTGACCAAAGCTACAACAATGTACACCAAGTTGTGTAGTTTTGCATATTTTATAGGAGATATCGATGATAAGATCAAAGGTAATCAACAAGAGTTAGTATCTCATATCAGTAATCTACAACCAATGACAAATTTTATGGATCATTCAACAAAACTAATGGAGATTATTTCCAAAGGTCAAGAGTTAGCAGCAGAGCGAGAAAGTGTACACATGCGGATTTTGGAATTGCAAAGTATCATTACACCAAACATTGATATAATTTAGGCTAATGTTACAATAATAGATAACATAGTGCAAACACCTGAGTTAAGTGTCATGGACAGTCTGGAAGCACTCACTTCGGACTTAAACATACATATGATCAGTTTGCAGACGTTACAAGATTCATGGGAATTTTTTTTTTAAGAATATAGGAGATAGGTACAAGATTATCATGGAAAAACTATAAGAACCTCCATAGTGTTATGACACTTGTAAATATCATTTGGCATTGAGTGCCAAAAAGGGGAAGTAGTGGTAATAATAGTAAGGGGAAGTAGAAAACAAAGGAAGTAGTAGTAGTAATAACAGAAAGGGGAAGTAGAAAATAGAGGAAGCAGAAGAAAGGGGAAGTGAAAAATAGAAGAAGTATATCGGTATAGTACATGACATATGACATCTGACAAATTTCTTTGCCATTAATAGAAAAGGGGAATATTGTTGGAAATCATTGAGAAGATTGTTAGAAATTATTGGCATTATGTTAAGTTTTGTCATTGATGTAAAACATAGAAGTAATTACTATCAGAATTACTAATCAGAAAGAAGGAAGATTTATCATAATGTAGAGGTCAATTATCAAAAGACGACCACTATCGATCATAAGGAAAATCACAATGTGACTGACAAGAGGAAGAACATAAAAATGGTTTATCGGAAGATCGAGATTAAGTTTTTGATTAACCCTAAGATCCAAGGCTAGGAATGAAAGACAAAAGAATGATATTTAAAGATAAAAGGATTAAGGAATATATTAGAGAGATTTTTTGAAGAGAAGAAGCTACGAGGAAGATTTTGAGTAGAGAAGTGAATCAAAAGAAGGGAAGAATAGAGAACAGAGATTGTGAGCTTAAGGGATCTGAACAAATTTAGAAGGAAGCGTATACAAGTCATTACTATCTTGTAAAGAATCCTAAAAGTTTCTACAAGGTATTGTAAAATACCTTAATTAGGTAGTCTCTAACAGGACTGATAAGTTTGTTACTGTATGAACTTTTGTAAATCCTTTAACAGGGTGAATGCCATATAGGAAGGATTATATCTCTTAATAGAGTAGTCCTAACAAGACTAAAGATACACTCAAATAATTTATCAATCACTCGTAATCAGGTGAGTCACTTAGAAGGTGACATATTGTATCCCTAACAGGAAATTTTTTTTATCTGTAGTGAAGAGTTATGGGTGCCATCCCCACCGCATTTATTTCCTCTAACCTAGGGTTTCTATGTAACCAAAATATATGTGTTATGGATGTGTGGATTGTTGGAAAGTGATGTTTTTGGTGTGATATGGGACACTTGAGGGTTTTAATTTATGGAAACACATCTGATATAATGATTGCTTGGAGTTAAGTATAGTTTTGGAGATACAGTCTTGAAAATGACTAAGTATAGAAACATAAGTATAGAGTATAGCAGTACTGTTTTGGACAACAAAGATTGTATATGATATTTGATGACTTGAGAGATTAGAGGAAGACATTTTGGGATATGTATGACCTTTAGTTAAGGTTTCTTATGTTTTGGTGTTGATTGCAGAGAGTTAGAGTGTTTTGGAGACGTGCAAAGACAGTGGAAGAGTGAAATAGAGTAGTTGAACAGTCGCGATGATTGAGGGAGTATAAGATAGAATTCAAACATGCTAAGTTGGATTTTTATTATGAATTACCTATACTTTGGTAGTACAAGATCGCCGACGTCATATTTACTTTTTGTATAAGTATTTATTCTATTTTTATTGTATTTGAGAGCTGACTAAATGATGTAACACACACACACACATACAAAGAACATTTTGTAAAGTGAAGATGTGACAAATATGTGAAAAGAGATGTTAGAGATGATTGATGGCAGATGCGAGATCAAAGGTTGACATATATTATTGAGAGATATAACTGGAACTATCTACGCATTGGAGATGATTTTTTTTGTTCATTACTAAGAACACTTTGTAACAAAAGTATTGGTTGTAAGAGTTGTAAGCTCAGTGTACCCCTAACAGAGTTTTGTATACCTTTAACAGGGTTGATATTCCTTTAAAAAAGAAATGTACTATGTAATACTTAGCTCCTAACAAGGCTAGGTCTCCTAACAGGGACATTATACTTTAGTGCATGCTTGTGGGTAACATCCCCATCGGAGTTTTCCCTTGGCCAAGGTTTCCTCGACAACAAATAATGGTGTTATGAGTTGTGTGTTATTTTCTTATGTTCTTTTCATTTCAGCAATTTTATGTTTTATTTGGAATTGGTTTACGTTTAATTTAAAGTGTTGTAATACTAATTCACCCCCCTCTCAGTATTACTCAATCCTAAAAATTGTTATCAGAGCTATTGGCCCTTGGAGAGAAAGTTTAACAACTTAAGGGAGATCAAGATGGATTCTAAAATCTTGGAAGAAAACTTTGAAGCAACACTTGAAGACCTTAACAAAGCAAAAGCAGAGAATGGTGAATTGAGATTCAAATTGAGAAGAGTTGGGGGATTCATTAAGAAACTAAAAGATCAACTTTAACTTTCCAGAAGTCAGAGACATGATCTTATGGTTCATATAAAAGAGGATTTAGATAATGATAATTTAGATAAGATAAAACAACTTGAACAAGAGAATGATACTTTAAAGCATAATCATGAAATGATGGCTAAAGAGATTCAAAAAGAAAAGGATGCTAAAAAAAAAACTGAAGAAGCTTTGAATGATGCTAATATTATGATGGGAAAAATGAAGACTCAACTTGATCACTACAAGAACAAGTATCTGGAATCAGAGAAATATAATTAGATCATTAAAGGTGAACTTTTTTAGGCTAATAAACATATTGAGAACTTCACATGAGTAGTGACTTGATCGATGAACAAAGAGAAAGACAAAAACCTAAAGGAGACATGACTGGTGTTGACTTTAATGAAGCTGAATGTTCCAAGAATCAAGAAGAAATATCTAATGCGAAGATTGATGAAGAAAAACCTACTCTTGAAGAACATAAAGAATGGATCAGATCTTTTAGAGGTAAATGATTTTGATGCAACAAGGTTGGAAACATGAAGAGAGATTGTATAGGTAAAGCCCCTTTCAAACCTTTTTTTGGTTATTGCTTTAATTGTCATGCATATGGGCACAAGAAAGCAGAATGCAGGAACCCCGATCAATCTAGATACATACAATATAATATTAGGAAAGAGTCAGCGGATAAAACCACATGTTACAAATGTAATAACCTTGGGAACATCACAAGGTATTGTAAGTTTTAGGTAAATCAAAAAAGATCATCTCCTATATTCTACAAATGTAACAATCCAAGGCATAGAGAAAAGTTTTGTAGGTACAATAGAGAAGACAACAGAAGAGTAACACCTCCTATGGATACAAAGAAGAATGACAGTGATACTGGTAAGAGTCTTGCATAATACATAAGTGAATTTGACAGTTGTTTCAAAGTAGAAGATAAAAATAGTGGTAAGGTATGGAAAGTCAAAGAGTCTAATGAGGTATTGGTTTAGGCAGAGACAATAGAAGATAACAAAGTTGAATTCACCTAAATGGTCGTGCATGGCCTTAGGGGGAGCATTGGATGAAGATACCAGATTATATCCAGCCCCTGATTCTAAGGAGTAAGATCATGTGAGATTCATTATAGTGTATGTAGACATTATGGAACCTATATATATGATCACAACATCTGAAGATTCATATTCCGCGATCGCGAGATTTGTGATTGACTAGACAGTGTGCGAAGTTGAGTTTATTGGGTAAAGTGCATTTTCTCACTTAGAAATGAATAAAAGACATAAAAGTTACTTATTTATTCACCATTTGAAGAGTAGTGATGAAGGAGAGCAGAGTTTAGAGTGTATCAGACAACCATGCAGCCACATTGTGTGATTGATCGAAGTGAAAGTTCAAAATTCAAAATTCAACGTGTTTAAGGTATTTAGACTATCTACTCAAGCAGAAGTTATTAATGCACCATTGATTTATGATGTTATGGATAGACCTAGATATAAATTCAAGAAACATCCCTTTAAGTCTTGTGAGGATGACCCTGAAGGTGGTTTTTCCCAAACACCATACGACATCCTGCATGTAGAAGATATTAGGACATACATACATTGCAAATATGAGACATTGGGAGACAAAGAATTTCAAAGAAATGAAGGAAATAATTGGACCAAATGGTAAAATGAAGAACAAGTTAAAACACCTAGATAACCTAAGCATTATGAAAATGACAGACATATATGAATTTAACAAAATAGAATGGTTTAAAATAATACTTACCAGAATTCATGACCAATTCATTTGGATAGGGGAGAAACCTGTAAAGATTTGTAGATAGTTGATTCATGACATAACTGGGATAGAAAAAACTAGAGTTATCCCTATAGTAGAAAAGATTACAAAGAAACAAGTCAAAATCCTAACACACTCTAAATGGGACAGACGAGCAATGACAGTGAATGAAATTTTCTAGCAAGATGTAAGATTAGTTGCAATGATACTTGGATATAAGCTTTACTACAACAGTAGACCTAATTCAGTCTCAGTAGGAGTTATTATGATGGCTTAGAGGATGGTAAAGGAAAACACAACATTCAATCTATGCAAGGTTTTGACACAACATTTTTTAGAGAATGTGAAGATAATCAAGAAGGATAAATCGAAGGCTTTTAGACTTGGCTCACTTCTAGTTTACATGTATATCCATATTGAGCATAAGTTCCCTGGAATGCACCCTAGAGCATGGAAAGACAACACACCCACTGGTATTCAGATATCACAGAGTTAATAAAGACAAAACAACACATGGGTGGATGGAGAAATATTTGGTATGATCAAAATCCTACAGAGAGAAATGAAGGCAAGGGAAATAATTATTGAAGAGTTGGTTGAGAGATACAAGGATACAATCTATTTCATGGTTGAGACTAGTTGTGTGTTTTTTGAGGAAGTTGTGCCAAGGAAGAAATGGCGTTACCCTATGGACTATGAAGTCAGTTCAGAAGTTCTAGTTATGCAATTAGAACATGTTTTGGCATTTGAAGTTGATACATCTGAGGAGAGATGGGGCACATATGAAGAGAAATCTGCTAAAGTTAGAGAAGAATAGTATAGAGGTATAAGGAAGAGAAATATAGATAAAATGGTTGATGATATGGTAGCTAAGGCTAAAATAACCAAAGAGGAAATGAAAATGTGAGGAAGAAGATAAAAAAGAGATCTTTTGGGTTGGAAAGCACTACTACTGCAACCCTTCCACCTCCAGAAGTTGTGTAGGTAGTTAATCCAATTTCTACTGTGATAGATGTAACTACACCCTCACCACCATAGAAGACATCACAGGAAGAGACAACAAATCTTGTAACTCAAAGAAACACAAGGTCCACTAAACTAGACTCACCTCCTAAGAAATAAAGGACAGAAGGAGAAGAGAAGAAAGTTGAAAAAGAGACCACCAATGTAAGACAACTATGGAAGCCGGATATGAATATGATAGAGAAAAGGGTTATTGAGAAAGGGAAGATTGTTTCATTGGCTAAATACTATGACATGTATGAGACACCTGACAAACTTCTCATTGAAGACATAGTGATTAATCATTTACTTATTTTCAAGAACTTATTAGAGATAGAGGGCAATATACCTAAGGAATTATATGGTAAACTAGAGATTAGAAAACAACTTGTACATATAGAAGATGAGGAAATTAGGAGTCAAGCTATTGAGGATATATTGCTATTAGTTTCTGTACAGGAGAGAGAGAATACTTGAGGGAATCAAACTTTTGTTGAGAACTAAAGCAAGATTAGTAAAAATTATGGGCATAAAATATGATGAAGTCATAAAAGATAATCAAAAGGCAATATATCAGATACTTATGCGCAATATTCCTGATAAAAATTCACCTCCTATACCTACTATGCCTACACCTATAGGAATTGGAGAGAGATCTAAGTTAGTTGAGGCAAATGTTGAGAAAAGTGAAGTGAGTACTGACAAGAAACCAAATTTCTATGTTGATGGTGTGCCTATGACCCTTGACACTTCACTTGTTGAAAATGACCCATTTGAAGGAAACATTGATAATACAGTAGCAAATGAAGAAGGGCAGAAAGAGGAACAAAAAAAAGAGGAAGAGAAGAAAGAATAATCAGGACAGAGAGAAGAGATAGATAAAGCAAAAGGAGAAGAGGCAAGAGTTGAAGTAAAGCATGAAATTGACACATCCAATATTATATTGTTGGCAAGCAAGGATAAGTATGTAAGAACTGTAATCACATAAAAATGGTCATCTAAACCCTAGACCCCTCAATCACAATAATTAATCAAGAAACCCTAATCTTGATAAACCTCAAGTCCTAAATCAAATAGGCAATTCCTCAATCTATCAAATTCAAGCTAATCTGACCTAAACCCTAGGTCCTAATTAATCATCATACTTGATTGATTAATTAATTCCTAAAATCATAATACATTGTAAAATAAACCTTATGTTAATTATTTAATTGATTTTTGATATATTAATTAAATAAAATTACAAATTTGTCAATTAAATAAAAAAGGAATTAAATTAATTAATAAAAACAAAAATGTGCATTCAAAATCAATTAAATTATTATAAATACAAATGACATCATCAAATCAAGTTAATCAAATTGGAAACAATTTAGTTCCACCCAGTTAACTGATTATTAAATTGGAAACAAATTTGTTTTATTCAGTTAACTTAATCTTATCTATTTATCATTTTGGAAACAAAGTTGTTAACTAAAAGTCAATTTGGAAGTTTCCAAAAAGAGTGAATCTTTTGACCAATCAAATTGCTTGCACATGGATTGTGCTTCCTCAAATCGAATCTGAGCCACTCGTTTCCTCTAATCTCGACCGTCGATTTGGGAGAGATTTTCTATAAAAGAGAGTCTCTTTTCCTTCACAAAGGATCTCAGTTTTAGCTATTGTTATTATACTATTTTTAGCATTCAAGCATTTTGCATTCTTAGTTCCAATTACTTAGATTTGTTAATTATTTTTTAGTTTCATGCAAACTTCATAATCTAGAGTACTTTCAATTTGGGCTTTGAAAAGAACAAAAGCGTTTCAATATTGGTGCTTAAAATCGATCTAATTAGCTTTGGGATAAATCTTGCATTTTCATATTCATTCTAGTTTCATCATTATCTCTTTAAAATCCTTCATCTAGGATAAGGTGTAGTAACTGTTTCTTGCGATGACCTGAGAGAAAGATTCAAACTCCTACCTACTAGAAGGCAATGAGATGATGTCGGTTAGCCTTGGGAATTTCATTCTTCTAATTTTGTCATTTTCTAACTTGCTAACCCCATAATGGTTCATTGAAGTGTGTGTTTGCAGCTGTAGGTATCTGACACAATTTCACATGCCATATTTCTAGCACCCATTGTGGGGCTCAAACCTCCTTTTGAGCCAAATTTGACTCCACTATCATGTTTGGATCATCATTTTGGTTGAAAATGACTATAAAATTGCCCATACCGGCCTATAGTTGAATCTGTGGCAAAAAAAGTTTGCACAACTAGGTCGTACATCCCTCTGCATACAAATCGAGGCAGACTACCTCTGCATGTAGACCGAGACAAAGTTTTCAAAATTTTGAGTCTGTGTATTTTAGCAAAAGTACGAGGTATGTAATTTGTCACAATTTATCTTGGATTCACAAGCCTAAGTCAAATACCTCAATGTTTATCCAAGCCTAGCGTGTTACACACCATGGCCTCGACCTTTGCTTCGAGATAGCTCGTATTGGTTTGCACATTTAAACAACCCAAGCTTCTATTTTCCCACCCATATGGGACTAAAATGTTGGAACTTCCCTCATGTCACTTCTCCCTACCCCCGCGCCAACACCACACCATCCCTCCTCCCACCTCCCCTCCTCC
>MU228154.1:2020141-2047154 GCA_018584345.1 Thuja plicata | reverse complement strand
AATAGGTCATTGTGTTTCAGTTTAACCATTGAAGCATTAAGTCTCTTAATAGAGCAGGACTTAACCGTCTTCTATAATTGAGGTATATCCTAATAGATTACCAAAAAGGTTGATTCATGATAGTAGCGTCGATCTTACCTATAGCCTATTGACAGTCTAAGATGGAGGCTGATTCAAGGATGGTAGTAAGATTAGCATAAAGCCTATTGACAGTCTAAAGGCTGATTCAAGGATGGTAGGATAGATGCCAGATACTAGGTGACAACCTATGTATAAAAATCCTCTAACAAGGTCGCACTTAACCATGTGTTTGTAACCTTTAACAAGGTTGGCTCCTAACAGGGCTCACTTCAGAAGAGTGAAAATTTGGGGTACCAGTCCTAGTGGTTTTTCCCTTAACAGGGTTTCCACGTTAAAATCCATGTGTTATATGTGTATGGTTTATTACTTTATTGTTTTACATTTCACATATGTATTTTTGGATTGATTGGTTTACTCTGCATATTTACTGAGCTTCGGTAAATAATTTTCACTACTTATCGGTAATCAAGGAGAATAAGGACAGACAAGGTAAACCGACAGACAGTTAATTATTTCAAGTATTTCAAGGCATACATCTTGTAGGGACTTAATAATCTGAGGTGTATTGAATTATGGATTAAAGTTTAAAGGATAACTTTTTGAGGCCACTGATTCACCCCCCCTCTCAGTTATTACTAACATAGGTCGTAATCAATCATTGTACTTGATTAATTAATTAATTCATGAAATCATAATACATTAGCAAATAAACCTTATGTTAATTATTTAATTAATATTTCTGATATATTAATTAAATAAAATTACAAATTTTTCAATTAAATAAAAAAGGAATTAAATTAATTAATAAAAAAAAAAATGTGCATTTAAAATTAATTAAATTATTAAAAATGCATATGACATCATCAAATCCAGTTAACTAATTATCAATTTGGAAATAATTCAGTTCCACTCAGTTAACTGATTATTAAATTGAAAACAAATCTATTTTATTCAGTTAACTTAATCTTATCTATCTATCACTTTGGAAACAAAGTTGTTAACTGAAAATCAATTTGGAAGTTTCCAAAAAGACTGAATCTTTCGACCAATCAAATTGCTTGCACATGGATTGTGCTTCCTCAAATAGAATCTGAGCCACACATTTCCTCTAATCTCGACTATCAATTTGGGATAGATTTTCTATAAAAGAGAGTCTCTTTTCCTTCACAAAGGATCCCAGTTTTAGCTATCATTATTATACTATTTTTAGCATTCAAGCATTTTGCATTCTTAGTTCCAATTACTTAGATTTTTTAATTGTTTTTTAGTTGCATGCAAAATTCATAATCTAGAGTACTTTCAATTTGGGCTTTGAAAAGAACAAAAAAATTTCAATATTGGTGCTTAAAATTGATCTAATTAGCTTTGGGATAAATCTTGCATTTGCATATTCATTCTAGTTTCATCATTAGCTCTTTAAAATCCTTTGTTTAGGATTTGGTGTAGTCACCATTTCTTGCGATAACCTAAGAGAAAGATTCAAACTCCTACCTACCAGAAGGCAATGAGCTGATGTCGATTAGCCTTGGGCATTTCACTCTTCTGATTTTCTCATTTTATAACTGGGTAACCCGATAATGGTTCATTGAAGTGTGTGTTTGCAGCTGCATGTATCTGACACAATTTCACACACACAAGCACAGATGTTGATAGTATAGATGAGGATGAACTGATGGGACTATCCTTCATCTCATTCACAAAGGAAAAGAAAGATCTGAGCATAAAGGAGACAAAAAGGCTAAGGTAATTACTAGAGTAGTTGACACTGTGAATAAACTACTTCCAGTACCTATCCTTTTTCAAGGAAAAGATGATGTAGAGAATCTGAATATGGCACTGGATGATTTTGATAATCACTATGAGTCCTTAGTGAAGATCACTTAAGAGAAGGAAGAGAAAAGTTATCTAGAGAAGAAGTTGAAGGAAATATGCTAGTCTATTTCATGGGACTTGGGCATTATGAGATCAGCCACATCAAAGGCCAAAAGTTGTGTCACACAAGGAAGGATATTATACAACTATTTTATGAACCCTATCAGACACATTCATAATATTGAAGACATTATGGCGAAGGCCAGGGATACTCTAGATATCATGATGGATAGTTGTGAGACCTCCTCACAATCTATATTGTAGATGGACAGAGAGGCATCAAATTTTTTTGATAAGTTGAATGTCTTGGATATAGAAAAAGGGAGAGTAATGACAATATTTGGTTTGCTGAAGAATCTAATCACCTCCAAGATATCAATTCTTGAAGTTCATCTATCTAATATGGAGAAGACTGCATAGTCATTGAAAAATTCTATGTCCATGGAGTTGAAAGCAATAGATACTTCATCCTATGCATTAAATGGACTGATACATGTTAGTCAGTTGTTGATAGAGTCATGGAATACAAAAGTGAATATCTTGGAAGATTCCTTTCAAGATGTTCTAAAACTGGTGAGTAAGCATTGAATTCTACATTTTTTTTTGTAAATTTTGGGTACACCTTTGTCATTGTTGTCAAAGGGGGAGAAGAGAAGAAAAATGAGAAAATAAGAAAACAAAGTTTATTAGAGGAAAAGAGAAGATAATAGTTAGTGTTTGTTGGGACACTTAGTCATTTTTTGATAAGTGTTGCCATCAATGCCAAAGGGAGATATTGTTGGCAAGTGATGTTTTTTGTGTGATATGGGAAACTTGAGGGTTTTAATTTATGGCAACACATATGATATAATGATCTCTTGGAGTTAAGTATAGTTTTGGAGATACAGTCTTGAAAATGACTAAGTATAGAAATAGAAGTATAGAGTATAACAGTACTATTTTGGACAATGAAGATCGTATATGATAGTTGATGAATTGCAAGCTTAGAGGAAGACATTTTGGGATACGTATGACCTTCAATTAAGGTTTCTTGTGTTTTGGTGTTGATTGCAAAGAGTTAGAGTGTTTTGAAGACATGCAAAGACAGTGGAACAAAGCAGTTGAACAGTCGCGATGATTGAGGCAGTATAAGATAGAATCCAAACGTGCTAAGTTGGATTGTTATTGTGAATTACCTATACTTTGGTAGTAAAATATCGCCGACATTGTATTTAATTTTTGTATAAGTATTTATTCTATTTTGTATTGTATTTGAGAGCTGACTAAATGATGTAACACACACACACATATATGAAGAACATTTTGTAAAGCGAAGATGTGACAAAGATTTGAAAAGAGATGTTAGAGATGATTGATGGTAGATGTGAGATCATAGGTTGACAGATATTATTGAGAGCTACAACTGGAACTATCTAAGCATTGGAGATGCTTGTTTTTGTTCATTAGTGAGAAAAATTTGTAACAGAAGTATTGGTTGTAAGGGTTGTAAGCTTAGTGTACCCCTAACAGGGGTTTGCATACCTTTAATATGGTTGATATTCCTTTAACAAGGAAATGTACTATGTAATACTCAGCTCCTAACAGGGACATTATTCTTTACTGCATGCTTGTGGGTACCATCCCCACTGGGATTTTTCCTTGGCTAGGGTTTCCTCGACAACAAATAATGGTGTTATGAGTTGTGTGTTATTTGCTTATGTTCTTTTCATTTCAGCAATCTTATGGTTTATTTGGAATTGGTTTAAGTTTAATTTAAAGTGTTGTAATACTGATTCACCCCCCAGTATTACTCAATCCTAACATGTGGATCTGATTTGGCATTAGTTTTATTTAGTTTATGACTTTAAGTTACAACATATTTGTTATATTGTGGACACTATTGGTTGATGGTTGATTGTTTGAAGTTCAAAATTCATATAAGTTATTTAATACCGATTCACCCCCCTCTTAGTACCCAATCTTTCCAATTAACACTTTTATTTTATCTCTTGAACAATTAATCCATTCAAAATCAAACACCAATGAGATAAAAATGTATTAGTCCTACCATTACTAACATAAAATTAAAGGGATTTCACTTTTGATTGTATGGGACCAAACTGAAACAACATCTGTAAGATTGACCAGTTCCAAAAGGAGGGAAATAGAGTAAAATAGAGAGCATTACTCACTATAACATCTCAAACATGTCTTGAAGATCTTAAAATAATGTTATCACCTAGTGAAAACAAGATCACCAATATTATATGCACATCACATAACCATTCTTAATAGTCTATTTGAAGACACAAAATTCTCATTTCATTTATCAAAACAATTACACTGCTCCTGGAATAGATGGAAATAATAAATGGAATACACGACAATAAATGTATATGAAAAGTATGAAGAATCCTTGATTATTTTAACTTAAAGAAATTTTACACTTCAAATTAGAGACGACCGTATGACAGAACTCAACTGTGAAATTCTATGTCAAGACACAGGAGATATTAAACTTAAAAAATTCTTGGCTAATTATTACGAACCTTTTATCTTGACACTTCATAATTTTACAACATTCTTCCTGCTTCCATATAATTCAAAAGATTTGGAAAAAAGAAGAAAAGAGAAGAAAGAAGAATTAACAAAGAAGAAGAGAAATAACTAGGTTGCTCAACTCCCACCACATTTACCTTCTTCAAGATTTAATTTTCTTAGTCATCCTTCATCTCTATTATTATTTTCTCTATTTATCTACTTCTCTCTTTGCCTCTTTTACTGAGGAACCCAAAAAAGGTTTTTGTTTGGTGAAAAAAAAGTAAGTGATTTAGACTAACCCAATTTAGTAATTAGAAATGAACAAGAAACTTCCTTCTAAAAAAGATTGATATATTATTCTGGAGGAAGTTTCTATTTCTCAAGAAGATAAATGAAATATACCTTTCACCTCTTGGAGAGCGTATTAATAGAAGATAGAAAACCATCCCCTTGAGCCATGCCCCTATCACACTATCTGGAACTTGGCTCCAGAGAAGTAGAAGAAGAGGAATTTGGATGTTGGGAAGGGAAAGAAGATGAATTTGGAACAAGGGAAGGGGAAAGTGAAGGATTCACACCATCTCCCCTCTTAGAAGAGATGTGAGAGAATAGATCTCAGGAAGACCTAGGCTTAGAAAATTCCACAACACTAGGTCCTCCAGCCATTGTCAAATTCATATCCCAACATTGAGGGAGAACAGAGCGGTAAACTTAAGTGACTAGACACCTAATAAACCATAGAAAAATCCACCGGTTTGGAAATAAACATTGATGGTGGGGACATTAGGTTAAGAAATAACTTCATAACCCCTTGGCATTTAAGAAATACCTTCAACTACAAAGTGTAAACATCAACCCATGATCCTTATATTTCTTGCAATAGGGCCTTCCTCAGTCTCAAAATCATGCAACAGACCAACCAGGAAAGAAAATCATGCCAATATCAACCATGGGTCATTATTGAAGTTGAAAATTCTATTATGCAAGATTATCACTAGCTTACCCATTAGGGGATATATTCAAGACTTAATACCATGTAGAAATTGGTGACTCCATCACCCAACTTCTTCCCAGCAGCCTTTGACCCTCCTCCTGCAACCCCTTCCCTATTAGTATTAGGTTAATAAATACCTCCAACCACCATTGGCATTTAATAAATCCCTGCAACAAAAAATTGCAACATCAACCCATGATCCTTATATACTTCTTACAGCAGGGCCTTCCCCAGTCTCAACCTCAGGCAACAGACAATGCCACTCATGACAATTCTCACTATCAACATCATGAAAACATAGAAATCCATCTAACCAAAAGGGAACAACTATAGATAACTCACACAATATCATCTGTAGTCAAATATAAATAATATTCCTCCAGGATAAAATATTTTCAAGCTGCCATTCTTGGTTATCACAATATCTCGTAAAAGGAATGGTAGAAAGGCATAATTATTCTCTGATATGCACCACATTTCATTAGTAAATGAAACATCCTTCAGATTTCCCTTCTGATATGAAACCCATTTTCCGTAACTCTACAATCCGCAAAATATAGTAAAAATTCTTGAATTGTATATCACGAGAATCCTAGCTCACATGACAACACACATGGAAACTAGTCACTGGCTCAAACTATATTTGAATTGTCCAAATTGTACACACTACCTTTATAATTTCACCAAACATGTGTCACCACTTCACACAACCATGAGCTTAAATATCTATCTTAAAAAAATTGTTGCAAAGTTGTGAGTAACCCATCATGAGTTACTTTTTCTTCATCGCATCCTCACCACCCATCCACCCTAACTTCATTTTAAACCTGTGAAAATGTGGCATGCTACCATACCATTTTGTTAACCCATCAAATTCCACACATAACATTCTCACTTCCTCGTGGGCCAAAATTGGGTCCCACAAAATAAGTTGCAAGGCCATGACAAGGCATCGTAAGATCGTGGGTTGGGAAAAGTGGGAGGGGAAAATTTCACAAGGCGTTAGACTAGAATACATAAAAATATATGGTCATAAGACAAGAGCATAAAACAATGACCATAATACTTTGACATTAAATAAGACCCTAACCACATTTATAGTAGGGTAAATAAAATATGAAAGACCGACCAATGGACACAACGTGGGAACATATGTAAATGGCTAACACTTTTAAAAATTTAAAAGTTATATAACCTGAAATGATTTAAAGAGAAGCATAATATTCAAAGGTCTTCTTTTTCCTTCCTTTATAAATAGTATGAAATCCAAGCAACTAGAACAAGTCCACATTAGAACCAATACCTCAGAAGCTAAACTGATGAGAAATAAATAGAAAGGTACAAGTAACGATGTGAATGGAAGAATAAAAAAGCATATAAAATTGTGAGTGTTATAGGAATATAGATACAAAATTATTCCCTTCCCAATGGCCTCGTATATATGATACTAATTCATGATTTACATGTAGAGAAGAGGAATGAGAGAGTTTTTATTCACAGTATAAATATTGCAAGGCAATCAAATTTAGGGAGAGCCCCTAACTTGAACACCCAAGGTGAGAGAATTAATACATTTTTATGTTAGGAATAACAATCCATAAGCACAACTGAGAGGGGGGTGAATCAGTTGTGATACAAAATATTAAACTTTAATCTTTATAATCCAAAACTTCAATGCAAATGATAACATAGTGAATGCCAACATAATAACACAATACTTTGTGTCGAGGAAACCTTGTTAAAGGTAAAACCCTGGTGGGAATCAGCACTGACAAATGATGTATTGAGAGTATAGTATCCATGTTAAAATATTTATCCCTATTAGGAGCTCATTACAATATTACAGTACACAGTCCCTATTAAAGGACAAACCCTGTTAAGAGTCAAGAGAAATAGTGCGCTCAGTGCCCAGGCACATTGCCCAAAGAAGGTTAAGGCCACCCTCAAGGATTTACAATCCAAACAAGTGTATATAGAAAATATACAATCCAGTGAACTATCTGATAGAAACTGTCTTTGCTTGGTTAGTTCCAATGAAGTATTCTTATCACAAACTCTACTCTACATCCATCAGCCAACAAGCCTTGCAAATTTCACACTTCTCTGCCTTTTCAATCCCTACCACATCTTTCCAAAAGAAAAGATCTCTCATATATACCCTATTACAATAATTCATTAGGTCGACCAATTAAGCTTTCCTAATACACAAATAATTAATTAGGTCAGCCAATTAGGCTTTCCCAGTATACAAATAATTGTTTAACCCCTTGCTAAGATACAAACGGTACCTATAACAAGTAAACATCAATTAAAATCCATCAGTTATACTCGAAGATCTTTAATCCACACTCACAATTCATAATACATGTTACATGTCTGAAGTCGACCACCAAAATAGGTCTCCTCCAGGATACACGCCACAAATGACATCACCAGTACTCTCACAACTATTGATCAATAAAAAACATTCCTCAATGTGTCCTCTGTCATCCCATAATCTTGTATACGCTGAAACATCTACATCTGTAAGCTATACACAAAATACAGAGACATGCTTTGTCAAGCATTTCTGTCACAGCCCAGAAACTAGTCTTCACTAAATCATCTGTAACATCACCAATATGTAACATCAAGTCAAGAAACCTTAGGAATGAGGTCATCTCACATTTGTCTCCACATCCTTGTCTTTGATCATTCTGAATCATTCATACAGTGTCCTCACACTTCTTCTAGTTAGATATCCGGCTAGTTCTCTCCACATAAACATATGTTGACATCAGTGACAAAACATGAATATTAATAGCATGAATAGTATCCAAATCTGATATCACCAAAAATATCCCCCTTTGGCATTGATGGAAACATATGGGAAAATCCATCAACCTAAAAAGTACTCTCTCTCAATACAATATTCTTAATATCCTCAACACAAATCTCTCCAAAATAGTAGGGATTTTCACATAGAATCTTTCCACCTTTTGGCAACAATGGAAAAGGGTGCCATAACTCAACTGTAATCTTCTATAAGGTGTATCTTTTTCAAATCTTCATGTCCAACAACCAGGTGCAAAATCACCCAAATGTGCTCTATAGTGTTCCTGCGACAACTCCCCTTGAGGAGTAGATCCATACATCAAGTCCAGATAATGATATAGCTTTAGAAGCCACTAGAATGATGCATGTCTACATCAATTAATTATCACTGAGAGGGGCTCTCACCCCAAGCATGCTTCTGAGATATTCAAAAGCATATTTTGGCAAAGGTTTTGTAAATATATCTGGCGCTATTTGTTCCTTTGTGATAATATATTCCAGTCTAATCTCTTTCTCTGCTACCTTCTCCCTCAAGAAATAATAGTTAATAGAAATATTTTTAATCTTTGAATGCATTACAAGATTCTTCGACATATTCAATGTGCTAGTGTTATCACAATGGATAACCACTGGTTCTTCAAAAATTATTCCAATGTCCTTCAACATTTATTTCATCCAAACAACTTGTGTTCAATTTATTGTAGCAACAACATAATTTGATTCAGTAGTAGACTTAGCAATACAGACTTGCTTCTTACTTAACCAAGAAACCATCCTTTTCCCAAGGAAAAATGCTCCACCACTTGTACTCTTTCTATCACCCACATTACCTGCCCAATCGACATCAGTATAAGCCTCCAAAATAAATTCATCTATTTTTTCATACCACAATCCATATTCTATTGTTCCTTTCAAGTATCTAAAAATTCTTTTCACAGCAGCAAGGTGTGTTTCTTTAGGATCTTCTTGATATCTTGCCACAATTCCAACTGCATTGGAAATATTTGGTCTAGTGTGAGTTAGATATTGTAGACCACCAATCATCGATCTGTACTTTGTTTTAAGAACACTTTGAGTCTCATCATTACTAGTCAACTTGTATCCAGTCACCATGGGTGTCCCAACAGGTTTACAATCTTCCATGCCAAAAAATTTCAACATTTCCTTAAGATACTTGGTCTGAGATATAAAAATACCATTCTTACTCTGATTAATTTGCAAACAAAGAAAAAATTTCATCTCACCAATCATTGACATTTAAAATTCATTTTCCATTTCTTTAGAGAAATTCTTACTCATCTTATCATTGCCTCCAAAAATGATATCATAAAAAAAAACTTCTATGATTAAGATTCCATCTTCATCAGTTCTTAAATATAAATTACTGTCTACATTACCTTTTCTAAAACCAAGATGAAGTAAGTACTTGTCCAGTCTTGCATACCATGCTCTCGGTGCTTGTTTCAGTCCATACAATACTTTCTTCAATTTACTAACCATGTATTCATCTTCTGTCAAAGGAAATCCATTAGGTTTCTCTAAGTATACTTCTTCTTCCAAAGCTTTAGTTCAAGATTCATCTCTACATGCTTCATCAATAGTTTTCAGTTCAACTTGATAAATTAAACAAATTTCATCTCTAACTCTAGATCTAGTCATCATACCTTTATTTACATCACCAATAATTTGATCTTCAGGATGGTTCTTCTTAACATACCTTAGAGTCTTAGGAGTCTCAGTAAGCTCAATAGATTCATCTTCAATCTCATTATCAACCATAAAAGGTTCTCCAGGTTCAGCAGTGACCTCTTTTATCTCTGCAATATAACCACAGTCATATATTCTTTCTTGAATCTGAAAATTTTCATCTATCCTCACATTGGGGCTTTCAATCAACTTTCTCAATCTTAGATTGAAACATTTATATGCTTTTCTCTTAGTAGAATAACCAAGAAAAATTTCTTCATCTCTTCTAGCATCAAACTTCCCTATCTCATCGTCTCTTTTGATATAGCATTTACTTCCAAATATTCTAAAATATTTTATAGTAGGTGTATGATCAAACCATAATTCATAAGGAGTCTTACTTGTACCTTCTCTGATATGAATTCTATTCAAGGTGTACATAGCAGTACCAACAACTTCTCTCCAATTAATATGTTATACATTTCTTTCTAGAAGCATAGTTCTTGCAGCATCTAATATTTTTCTATTTCTTCGCTCTACTATCCCATTCTGTTGTGGTGTCCTAGGTGCAGATGTCTATCTGTATATTTCATGCTCTTCACAATAGGTATTAAATAAATCTGATGCAAACTCACCACCTTTGTCTGATCTCAAAAATTTTATTTTCAAACTAGATTCATTCTCAACTTTTGCTTTAAATAACATGAATTTGTCAAATGCTTCAGATTTCTCTCTCAGATATGTAACCCACACCATTCTAGAAAATTCATCAACAAAAATTATAAATAACCTTTTGCCATAATAAGATCTTGTTCTTGTAGGACCACACAGATCTGTATGCACCAGATCCAACTTCCCTTTTGCTAAATAAGATTTGCTTTTAAAACTACTTCTAGTCTTCTTCCCCATAACACACTCTCTACACATAGTGTTAGATGGCTTCACAATCTTAGGTAGATATCTTACAACATTCGTCATACTTTCCTTCACAATTTTATGAAAGTTAACATGACAAAATATTCTATGCCATAGTCAACTGTCATCAACCTTCGCAATAAAATAAGAAGCTTCAGATGTCTTCAATTCAAATACAATACCTCTAGATTTAGTACCAGATGCAATCAAATCTCCAGATTTAATTTTGATAGAGCATTTACCATCAATGAATTTCAATTGATAACCTCTATCCACTAACTACCCAACACTCAATAGATTATGCTTAAGTCCATCAACAAGCAGTACATTGTCAGTATTAGTCTTTCCATCTAGAGAAATAGATCCAACTCCATTGATAAACTTAGGATTATTGTCAACAAATCTAACAAAACCACCATCATATCTTTTTAGACTCACAAATTTATTTTTATCTCCAGTCATATGATGTGAAAAACCATTATCTATAACCCATTCAGATTTATTTTCAACACGAGATACTAAGGATTTTTTTTCATGTATAGGTTCATCATCCTTAATAGCAATAAATCCAATTTCATCATAGTCACCATCATCATCATCAGATACACCTTCACTAGCATAATTACAGTCCTTGTCTTTTGAATACTTAGATTTGTAAAACTTAGGTTTATGATTTGGAACCCCTATAGGACATAGAGATGCAAAATGACCAATATTGTTACATGAAAAAAATTTCAAAGGTAATTTTCCTTCAAATTTACCCTTACCTCTCTTTTCTCTTCTATAAATCAGGGCTACCACTTCATCTAGCTTTATTTCTTCCTCCTGTATCTGTTCCCATTCATCAACATATTCTCCAAGCTCTTCTCTCAAGTCACCATTGCTGGTGTTCGTAATTCCAGATAAAGTCTTTTTTTTTCTATGGACAGTCACCTTGAATGCAGACTCTACTTTAGGTAAAGTATCTTTGAGTTCTGCAGCCTCAAAATTAGTTAGCTTACCAATCAACATATCTCTAGTGAAGTTCGATGTCAAAGGTATAATATCCTCTATAGCTTGTACTTTAGTTTTTTATATAGGTGTCAAAGATCTGAGTATCTTCGCAATCACTTCTTCCTCACTATAAGTACCTCCAAAGTTTCTGATGCTAGTAATCACCTCAGTAATTCTCTATGCATATTCCCTAATGTTTTTATCATCTCTCATCTTCATTGATTCCATCTTTGTCTTCCATTTTTGTAGCTTTTCTTGTTTATAAACTTAGCTCCAATACAATGCTTCCAATCTTGTCCAAATCTCATGTGTAGAATCCAAGTCATTTACTTCAATGAATTCAACTTTAGAAAGTGTGATGATCAATGATTCCCTTGCCACCATATTACATGAAAATATCTTCTTATCATCTTTAGTAGCCTTCTCCAATTTATCCTCAGTCACTATCTTTTCTTTCTTTTTTGTGATCATCCAATAGTCAATTCCCAAACATAGCAAATGTGTTCTCGTCTTGTTCTTCCAACTGTCAAAGTTTTCAGGATCAACTTTTGGACTATCCTTCCTATAGTAAGTCATCTTTAGGATCACCTCAAGCTATTAAACTTTCTCTCTAAGGACTAGTAGCTCTGATACCAATTGTTAGGAGTAACATTCCAAAATCACAATTGAGAGGGGGGGGGGGTGAATAAGTTGTGATACAAAATATTAAACTTTAATCTTTATAAACAAAAAATTCAATGCAAATGATAACATAGTGAATGCCAACACAATAACACAATATTTTTTGTCGAGTAAACCCTATTAAAGGTAAAACCCCGGTGGGAATTAACACCCACAAATGATATACTGATAGTATAGTATCCTTGTTAAAAGATTTAGCCCTATTAGAAGCTTATTACAACATTACATTACACAGTCCCTGTTAAAGGATAGACCCTATTAGGAGTCAAGAGAAACAATGGGCTCACTACCCAGGCACACTGCCCAAAGATGGTTAAGGCCACCATCAAGGATTTAAAATCCGAACAAGTGTATATAGAAAATATACAATCCAGTGAACTGTCTGATAGAAACTATCATTGCTTGGTCAGTTCCAATGAAATATTCTTATCATAAACTCTGCTCTACATCGAGGAGCCAACAAGTCTCACGACTTTCACACTTCTTTGCCTTTTCAATCTCTACCACATCTTTCCAAAAGAAAATATCTCTCATGTATGCCCTATTATTATAATTCATTAGGTCAGCCAATTATTCTTTCCCAATACACAAAAAATTAATTAGGTTGGCCAATTAGGCTTTCCCAATAGACAAATAATTGTTTAACCCCTTGCTAAGATACACATAGTGCCTATAACAAGTAAAAATCAATTACAATCCATCATTTATACTCCAAGATACACAATTTGCGCTCATAATTCATAATGCATGCTACATGTATGAAGTCGTCCATTAAAGTAGGTCTCCTCTAGAATACACGCCACAAATGACATCACCAGTACTCTCACAACTATCGATCAATAAAGAACATTCCTCAATGTGTCCTTTTTCATCCCATAAGCTCGCATACGCTGAAACATCTTCATCTGTAAGATATACGTAAAATATAGAGACCTTCTCTGTCAAGCATTTTTGTCACAGTCTAGAAACTAGTCTTCACTAAATCATTTGTAACATCACCAATATGTAACCTCAAGTCAAGCAACCTTATGAATAAGGTCATCACACATTTGTCTCCACATCCCTATCTTCGATTGTTCTGAATCATCTGTACAGTGTCCATACACTTCTTCCAGTCAGATAACCAGTTAGTTCTCTCCATAAAAACATATGCTGACATCAGTGACAAAACATGAATATCAACAACATGAATAGTATCCAAATCTGATATCATCCAACATTTTAAACATATTTTTTTGTTGTATTGGGTGTAAATTATTTGATCTTTGTAGAGGTGGGGTCATTTTAATTTTAATTTCTCTGTCCCTTTACATGCTCTTTCTATTTTTTTTTTTTCAATTATTTTGGTTTAATGGAAAAGTCTTTGAAATAGACTAATAAGACCATGACACTTGACAAAGTAAGAAATAAATAAAGGACCATACCCAGGAGAAAAAAAAGTTGACATAAGACATGACACATGATAACAAAAAAATGACCTGCACTTTTTATGGTTCAACATGAACTTTATTCTATCACTAGTGTTCCTACAGCCATTGAAACTCTATTCCATGATTGATCCTGTAGCCAAGGTAGAACATAGCAACTTCCTCTTTTTTTTTCTAAGAACTATGTTTTTTTTATATGTTTTAGTCTATTTTAGTTTTTGGTTCATGTAATATAATTATTGTTTCATTTCATATGTTGTATTAGATATATAATAGAAACATATATTATTACATTAAATAAACAATAAATTTTCATTAAAAAAATATTTTTTTTGGGCAGAACACAAGTCTTTCAGAAGATGAAGATGATCCTCAAGATACAGATCCAGAATATATTTGTTCTGACCCAGATCACTTGGTAGAGGATGATGATGATACAGTTACAAAGGACACTGAGGCTGATGACAACGATGATAATGACAGTGACTGTAGTGGTGATGATGATGGTGAGGCAGTTTCTACTAGTAGCCAATGACATTCATGATCATATAGATTGCATTATGGATGATTGCAAATATATTGTTATGATTATGCTTTTCATGGTTACTATCATATGTATCATTTTCATGGCATGTAGTACCATATTATAGAGTTGATACATTTTTACATGTACCATTTTCACTTATATCATTTAGACATGTATCATCTTTACTTGTATCATTTTCAGTTACATAATTTATCATTTTTACTTATATCATTTGTACATGTATACATTTTGAATTATGTCAACTATTGGACATGTATCATTTTGACATGTTTTTGATCTACTTGTATATTGGAATTTCACTTGTTTTAGTTATATATGATGATCTTCTCAGTATTCACTTGTTAATTTATAGATATTAAAAGTGGTCAATGATTTTTGGATGAATATTTATTAAGAATGATGATTTTAATTTGCTGCTAAGGATGGATGTTGTAAAATTTAGTTAAATCATAGATATTTTGATTCACACCTTGGTTTCAATATGGGTTTCATGATTGGATTAAAACACATTAAATTAATAATAAATGAAAGTAAAATAAGAAGCATTTTTTAGAAGTAAAAAAAAAGCAACAATGGAAGGTAAACCATAAATAATCTTGGAAGCAAAACTTGGCATTATCTAGGAGGCAAAAATAAAAGCAATTTAGGTAGAAAACAAAGGAGTAATAATGGAAGAAATTTTAGAAGAAAAAAAAAATGTCAAAATGGAAGCAAACCTAGAAGAAAAATGGGAAGCAACAAAAGAAGAAAAGATGGAATCAAGAAAGAAATATTGGTAGAACAAAATGAAAGCAAAAAGGGGAGAAAAAATGGAAGCAAAATTGGAGGCAAAAAAAGAAGAAAAATTAGAAGAAACAATGGAAGTAACAAGTGACATCATAATAGGCATCAAAATAGAAGCAACATAAGAAGAAAAATCGGAAGCAACACAAGAAGAAAAAATGGAAGCAACAACGGAAGAAAACAAGGAAGAAGACATTGAAGCAAAACATAAAGCAATATAGGGTGTTATAATGGAAGCAAACCTGGAAGAAACACCAAAAGAAAAAATAGAAGTTATAAGGGAAGAAAAACTAGAAGAAAAATGGGAAGCAAATCTCGAAGCAAACTCAGAAGCAACAAATGACATTATAATGGAAGCTAACCATGAAACAAACCAGAAAAAAAATAGAAGCACAACTAGAAGCAAAACCAGAAGCAAAAAATGGCATTACAATAGAAGTCATATTGGAAGAAAAATAGGAAGTCAATTTCAAAGCAAAACTAGAAGTAAAAAATGATGTTTTAATAGAAGAAAAACTAGAAGCAAAATGGAAAGATAAATCGAATGGAAAATCATAAGCAATAAAGGACATTTTAATAGAAGCAAAATTGGAATCTATGCAAGAAGCAAAAGTGAAAGAATACAAATCAGGAAGCACAATTGGAAGCAAAATCTGATTGCCAAATCCAGCATCATTTTTGGTGCAATACCCATTTCCAAGTGGATGCAACTGCTCACTTCTTTTCTCAGTGCCATAAATGGCGCGTCCAAGGTTGTGGTGCAAGACTCGATGCCAAACCCGAACCAAACTATGGCACCAACTATGACACCCAATACAACACTGAGAGATCGATGTAGTTGGGTGCCAACTTTTTTGCCGGTACAAGGGCTCATTTTAGAATGAAAATTACACTAAAATGCAACACTAAGTTAGGCATTATTTTCCTATTTTATTATAGTGAGGTGATGATATGCCTTTTTATATAGTTAAATAGTTTTTCCTTTTCTCCAAATGCTGGTGCACATTATTCTATTTTTCCTCATGCCTCTAAGTTTTGTAGTGTTGAATAGTCCTAGATAACTAAGAGGGGGTAAATCAGTTATCCTATGATATTTTTAAACTTAATTGGTCTGGTATAAATTGTAAAACCAATCAGATAAATGAAACATAAATAATCATGAAAGAATATAAGGAACACCATACAAAATTAACACTAGATTTACATGGAAAACCCAAGATGGGGAAAACCACAGAGAAGCTAATTCTCATGTATATAAACATTAGTTAAGGTGACACCAATTAAGGTGATTTTTATAATGGAGTCTCACTACCAATGTGCTCACTACATATAGGCTTACTACATGTATTGTCTATAGTTAACATGATAACTACCCTAAATACAAAAACCAACTATCACATCTTAATACAAAAATAATCTTACAATTAAAAATTGAATCGAGGGAATTATATCTGCACATGCATGTATTCAAAACTGGTTAATAGAACTATAACTATCTGTAGCAGATCCAAATGAGAATCGATTGCAAGACCCTTTTCTTCCTCTTTTCCCAAACACTGTAATATGTCTTCTTTCATTGACTATCACTTTTGCATAATTTTCAATCTAGATATGTTTCCTATCCATCCATCCTCATACATAACCAAAAAATGATGTTCTAAATATATACTTGTAGAAATGATATAATCCCATAATGAGTCAGCTAACCAAAACATGTTGTCTTGAGTAACAAAAGTGAAATATTCATTAAAGTATATCATGCTATAATTAGACCCAAAAGATAGGTCTTACATAGAACCTTTTCTCCATGTTACTACGAGACCTATAGATAGTTCATACATAGGATATGCATGTAAAGAAAAAATACCAAAATATATTGAATACATATATTATGCTGCCAATGGGAACACCACAAGTAAGACCATGTCTAGTTATCATCAAATTTACAACCAACCGGAAGAACATGAATAATATATCATAAATTCTCTAACATATTGCATGAATGTTCAGATACCTAGAGAAAGCATTTGAAACCATCAACCACTAAAAGATTGATCTTCATAAATATGTATTGTCTTCAACTGATGTCAACCAAAAATACTCCCAAAACTAGAGCAAGGAATGACTCCACATACCTCATCAACAAGTTACCATATCACATTGTTCACCAACTAAATCACAATATTTCAGGGTACAAGTTTTGTCATCAATGACAACAATGCCAATCCAATTCAACAATCTCCCCCATTGGAATTGATGAAAAAAAACAAAAAACTCCAAAAACTCCCCCTTAGTTGAGAAATATATTTTCTATTTTTTCTTTTATATTTTTCCCCCTTTCTGCCAATAATGACAGAAAGCCAAAATAGGAACAATCTTTAAGAATTAAATAAAAATGACACTTTTCACAATAATAAATTTTGTGTACCTTTATTTCATAATGGGAAGAATTATCTTGCAATATTGCACTGTAGAATCCATTTGAGCACACAAAATGTCATGTAGAACCAAAAATCAATCAAGGATTCTAGAGAAACACTATCCAGAGACATGAACTATTGTAAATAATTTTTTGCATCAGAAAGTATCCCAACGAGATGATCTAATTGAAACCTCAATATTTTATTTTACCAACTAGAAATTTGTAACCACATCTTCTCTATGTATCTGAACAAAAAATAGTTCATATTGCAAAGCATCAACTTTGATTTTTTTTTCCATCCTTATCCTTGAAAAATTCAAAGTTCTTTTCAATCTCATTCAATTCAGATTCCTTGGCATCTATTTTACTTCTAAAATCATCAATAGTAGTAGGCCACCAGAGACACATGACCAAAGACCCAAAATGGAAAGAGTAACCCTCAACCACAGGCATTCTAATGTTCTCGAGTATATTTTTCATTATCAGGCTACATAGATCAAACTGGTAACTTTCCTTCACTATCTTATGTGCAAGATATATAAGAATAGCCAAAGTGGAACCTTCATGATTTTGAAAGTAAATTGTTAAAGTGATTCCATATGCAACATACCTGACTACAAAATTGGCAATAGTATATTATTAAACATCTGAGATCTTTATTAATATCAGTAAGCTCCTCAACATCTTTTTATTTTATCTTCTTCTTTCAAGAGAGGTCTCCAATACTGCACAAACTAGTAATTACCTAAATGGATTCCTTTGTGATTGGATAGTATTTGTCCATAATGATACTTCCATTTTTAACTCTTCTTAATAGAAATAAAATAGAATCATTAACAAAAATGTGGGGATTTCTCCTCACAAATCCAAACCCAGGGTTCTAACACTCTATAACTCTTCAACACTCAACTCTCATTCTATTTCAGGTATCTTTTGATGGTCATACTCATCCAATTCAACTCCTTTCACATTCTTTGGAATATTGTCACTAGATTCTATGAAAAATAACTTGGATTCCATGTCTGTAGTTGAATTTTTCTTTCTCAACTCTATATCTCTAAAAAATCTTGTTTCTCTTCTTTGCTGAGTGTAAAAATGATTTGAAAACTCTACCAATATATCCTTAATTACTCATGATGATTTCCCACTGAAAAGTGTGTCGATGTTGCTAGCAAATGTACTTCATATTTCAATCAATAAAATCAAACTTAATTACTCTAGAAACACATCATACCTTATTTTTAAGAGGGGGAATTGATAGACTATGCTTTGTGATACTCCCCCTAAGCCAATGCAGTAGGCTTAGTTACTAGAGATACTAGCACTGGGATTCAGTGTCACAGACAAACTTTCTCTAGTTGTTTCTTTCTTCTTCCACATCATGACTATATTATGAGTTTCACCTAAATTTTTAACATTCTTATCATCTCCATACTTTTATAGTACAACAACATATCTGCATGTGTTAGCATAATGATCGAGTTGACCACATTTAAAATATTTCACATTTCTCTATCTCGATCTTACTGATTGAACCCTCAATCTCCACTGATTAGCCTTGTGACTATATTTATGACATGCATAGAAATTACCATGAAAGATATTGTTCATCCCATTCATCTTAACCATATTAGATACTTGTCTTCTTCATTAATTTTCCTTATGACCAAACTTGTAATAGCTAAAACATTGAATATATTTATCTTTTCTACTCTTGCACTCTACGGCCTGATGTCTAAAAATTTTGCATAAAAAATAATGACCATTAAATGATCAATACCTTTGAGAGTTTGGTTGTCTGACCATAATTATTTTGTAGGTGTTCATAAATTCTAGACCTTTCTCATTACCTTAGACTTTGCTTCAGCTTCAACTTCCTTGTCTTAATGTTTGGCCTTATGATCTGAACATTCACCGGTGAAACCTAGTCCTTCTTTATCCTTGTGAATTTTATGTAGAGACAAAATTTGGTCCAAAATAGTGCTACTCTCAAATACTTTTGCTTCAAATTTTAGCGTCCTCAATTCTTAATCTTCTACTTGATAATATCTTTGAGTTTTTATTCAGTTTTCTTCCATTCTTCCATCTTTTGCTTGATATTATCTTTAATATTTTCTTCTTGATGTTGCCCTTGATAAATTCTTTATTATTTTTGCAATCATCCAGTTGTAGTTTCAAATTTTCCACATTCTATTTTGATTCCTTTAGCTCCTGGCTTACCTCTTTGTGTCTTACTTTGAATTTCCATATTTTCTCCCTTAGCTTAGAGATATAGACATTCACCTCCTTGAGATTTTATTTTAATTCTTAATTCTCAAATTTTGTACATTCAATATCATCCAACATTATCTTTATTTATTAATTAAAATAGTATTCTCTAACCATCTATTCAACCTTCCAAGAACTCCCTCAAGCGGTAAAGATTTATCTGCAAGGGACCAAGATCTGATACCAATTGTTGAACAATATTGGATAAATGAGGGGGGAGGGGGTGAATCATTTATCCCGAGTAGTTTTAAACTTAACTAATCTGGTAGAAATTATAAAACCAATCTGATAAATGAAGTGGAAATAATCATAAAATTATATGAGAAAAACCATACACAATGAACACCAGATTTACGTGGAAAACCCAAGATGGAAAAAAACCACAAAGAAGGCAATTCTCATGTATATAATCACTATTTAAGGTGATAGTGGTTAAAACTATTTTTACAATGGAGACTCACTACAAATGTGCTCACTTCAAGCAGGTTCACTACTAGTAGGCTCGCTGTCGATTGAGATAATTACCCTAAATACGTAAACTATCTATCACAATTGTTATCACTAAATATTGCACTTCTTATGCCAAGTTCATAAACTCAACAATCTTGTGAAACATGAAAATATCTTCAGGCCTGTGGGTATACCTATTGGCGAAGATCAATCTCTATATTATGGGTTAGCTTTCCCTTAAGATCACCTAAAACTATCTCTTGACGAGAAAAGAGATAATAAAGATACTTGAATTGAAATCAAAATTATAAATTAAAAGGCGATTCACCAAAATATTTCCAATCTTTAGAAAATTTCATAGCTATATGAACTCACAATAAATTTTGAATAAAGTTTAACTCTCACAACCACATGCAATAACCAGATTTTAAGAAGTCTCAAGCTCTCAATATCTATAAAAAGGAAAGATATTTTCCACAAGTTAAAATACTAAAACCATAAAACACAGCTAATAAACATGTTAACACAATTGAGAAGGAAAACTTTGATCTCTATTTTGAATCTAAAGGAACAATGTTGCTACAATTTCTAAAAATCAATGAGCCCCAATACAATATTCTTGAATTTGTAGGATGCAATAATCAAGTGGAAAGAAATCACTAGAGGGAAAAGATAAAAGAGGACCACTTATAGATAAAAAATCTACAATGTTTGAGAAAGAATGAAAGTGTAGTGAAAAGTAAGGTGAAATTGCCAGTAAAATGTAGTTAACAACCTCAAAACTCTCCAATAATTGTTCTCTGTCCATGTGGACCCTCAAAATAATGTCAAACTTCCTCTAGAATGATGAAAACTTTCATAATGCATGCAAAGCTCCATGAGTCGAATGTGAATGAATATTCCTAAAAATAAGGGTTGGAACTAATAGTCACATGAAGATAACTATTTCAAAAGCATGTTCAACTGATGTTTGACCCATGTGTCCCTTTAACTCATGTCTAACTACTCATGAACTTAAATGGAACTGCTAGAACTCCTCCAAAAATAATACAAATCAAATCTGATCTCTAGTTGGACATTCAATTACATAAATGATCTATTTTTTCATTTAAAATTTAATATTTATCACATGGCTTATAAAAAACCAAGTAATGAATATTAAATTACATTTTTTTTAATGCAAAATATGGAAAAAAATATACTTTTATATTATTATTGGTTAACATAAAACACATTACTCAACCAATATTAACACAAAAGTAATACATCATTTTATTACTTTGGACATCAAAACCATCATTAATGCCACAGGCAGTATAATACATTATTTCCCCTTTAAAATACATAAGGAAAAATTCCTTACTCCCATGGGTATTAGGGCTTTGAAACCCTAAAATACAAGCCCATTTTACTATCACATTTTAGCATTTGCTTCTCTATTTTGGCATCGACACTAACACGAGGTTTTCATTGTAGAGGGTGTAGAAGATTTCTGAGGATAGTTGCACATATATTTTATCATTACAAGTATGTTTCTTGATGGAATTCTCTGGGCTTCATTTCCATAAAGTAAATAAAGTTGCCTTATTTCCACTTTGTACTCTAAATTGAAGCATTTGAAAAACATGAAATGATAAATTTTTTGGCGTTATCTGTTCCATTATAAGCATTTGAAAAATATGAAAAACCGCACATATTTTCATTCCTCCCAATAGGTTGATACTTCATGAGGGTTTTAATATTTCCTTGATGGTCATGCCTTATGTTACTCTCATTTTTACTACTATTCCTTTGGACATGCACATTGAGGGTTTACATAGGCCACGAGGATTTTCCTTCTTTGTTATAGGCTATGGTTTCTTACTTTTTATTTCATTATTGAAGCTTTTTCTCTCCTATTTTTATAATGATAGAATTTTTTGATTGTATGTTCCTTGTGGATTTTGGTGATCTTAACTTAATGAAAAGGATGTTCACGTATGAAATTTTCATCGCCACATTATATTAACATCTATAGATACAACACTTGGTCTCATTCTCTTTCCATGAAAAATTATCACATTCATGATATTTTTATACATATGAATTGTTTCTCCTTCAGTCATACTATTTTTGTGCTATTATATCATGGTTTCTCAGAGTTGAAATGATATTGATCAATTTTTAGCCTATGTTTTGTTAGATGTAGCAATCCTTTTTAATGACAATGTCCTCTATTGATATGACTGTACTGTGCTATAAAAATAGCATTCTATTGTTCATATACTCAATATATTTTACAATGACAGTTGAAATTACAACCTTCTTTGCATTATTTTCCTTATAGAATCTATGTTCTTTTCCTGTTCTTTTCCACTTCTCATCACAGTATATTTGAAAGGCTACTTCTTGGCACTATGTAATTCCCTTGTAGCATGAAAGATACATATATATCATACTTGTTCACTCCCATTTTAATGCTTAAATATGAACTATGGCTTATAAGACACCTTTACTTATAACCCCTCGTGACTGAATGAGTTCCCATTGAATAACATTATTTCCCAAACTATCTCCTGGTAGAAAATAGTGTTATTACTGTGAAATTAAATTTGAGGCTGATATTAGCACATTATCACTGGTCTTTCACAATGTAATTATTGTCTTCATACCATGATTAACCTTTTTTTTAATCACGCTTGGTTGTCTTCCCTATTGCAAATGACAGTGAATTTTGGTTTTGTTGTCTTGACAATTTATTATATGTTATCTTAGACTCCCCTATTAAGGACTTAGATAAGATTCATGTTTTCACTATGGATCTTCAATATAATGACACATGATTATGTTTTCATGCTTGATCATTTATGTATTGTGTTGTAGCATTCTGAATATATACTTCCTTTTCTCCTTAATGCACCTTAATTATGCTGAGTATTATTCATAGATGTTTTGTATGATATTATCTTGTAGATTATTAGTCATCCCCATACTTGAGAACTTTTCCACTAGCATTTTTTAAGCACATTACTTGTTATTTACACTATGTTCTGATTCCTATCCTTTTATCCTTCTATTGCTGATAATAATAAAGGATAAATTTCATAATGATTTACATATTTGTCTCTTTTTTTTTTTTATGATTTTATGTTCCTACACTGGTATGTGTTGTTGTAATAGTGTCATGTATACAATTGCATTGTCTTGATTTGCATAATCTTATATTCCTTCTCTGATTAATGTGTCTATCTTTCCATGAATTTGATATGGTAGATGCATATTTTTTATTTGTTGGAATGCTCATCTCTACCCTTGTGGGATCCCACTTGATCCCACATGCCAATAAATAATGAATGTGTACCTACTCTTGCACATGAAACAAACTTCATTAGATAAAACAATAAATCTTGATATTTTTTCTTTCTGGTTACTCAATTTGACTTGATGGAGCTAATTTAATGCATTGAAAATAATATATTATGTTTTTTTTATAATAGAGTATATGATGATATTTATAACCAGAGCTCTAACAAATCTTTCTCAATCATCTACAGGTTCATTCAAATAACATGAGTGAGAAAGAACAAGCTACCATGAATATCAACCCGAAGACACTTCAGTCAATGATGGATATGCTTCTCTTCACTATTCTTTCTCTTTATTTTATCCATAGATACATAGTGTATTCTTTTCAATGTATTGAATTAACTATCCCCCTGGCTTGTGTGGGTCCTTTAATTTCTCTTTTCTTTCCAATGAAAAGAAATTTCAATCTTGTTTGCAAGCTTGTGCATCTCAACTTTTTTTCCAACAAAATAGAATATTGTAAATTTTATTGCAATATGAATGATTTTTTCCCTTTGGTGTACCTTTCTTCTTATTATGAAAGACTGAATGTAAAACTAAATTTTTCTTTTATCCAACACATTTCTAAATAAAACTGAACTTTTCCTTTTAACTCTAACAAATGCAATGGTTTAAGAAAAATTAAAATGAATTAAAACTTTTCACCTTAAAATGAACACTAGATAATTCAGCTCTACCAATTTGAGCCGTGAGTGAAAATTGGTAACATTTCTGGTGACATGTGATGGGTGTTTTCCTGGTAAACATATTATACTAATTTCCTTTTAAGAAATCCATTGGGCATAGGAGTCTGAATCTTAGAAAACAAAACCTTCTTCTAAACCAAACTGAAACAAGCCAGTCAAAACTGAATTTGAAAGTAAACTACTGCTAAAACTAAAACCACTATTATCTGATGAATTTCCATTAAGGGGATCCATATGGCTTGTAATAATGAATTCATGTGGGACTATTTTTTTATTTTTATGAATGATGTATGTTTCCTTAATTAAAGTGTATCAAGTTCTAGTAAAAACACATATATTAAAACTAAAACAAAACCCGAAACCACCACTACTGTACTTCATTGTATTCGTATGAAGGACAAATTTATGATCTAGGTAAGAGAATGATTGATTCATGATCTATGTGATGGATATATTATTTCATGTCATTATGATGTAGTACAACAATGACTACTCCTTATCACTCCTACCACCTTGAAAACAACTAACTAAAAAATGTGCAATCTACACTTAGAGGAATCTAAAAACTAACTAAAATTGAAGAAAACAACTGATTGAAACCTACTTAAACTGAAAACATAGTGTTGCATTTCATTGAAACTAGGTGAAACAAAGGTTTATGTTGTGTGAAAGTAAACTTCTGAGTTTATTGCCACATATGATGGATGTTTTATTCACACAACTGTGATGTGGTATAGAAATATTCTACTTACCTATACCATACTCCAAAAACTGAAAAATAACTAAGATGAAAGAAAACTAACTATGTTTTAAAGCACTTATTTATGATCTTGATGATACCTCAAAAGTAGTGCTTAAGGTGAATCTCATTAACTAGGATAAGTAACTCTTCTCCTTCAAGGTTGGATAGCTGAAAGGCATTATGTGCCTTGCATCTTGTAACCACAAATGAGCCACTCCAAATGTCGTTAAATTTTGTGTTTTCCAAGTTTACTTTTTAACTCATCCCATTTGAGTACTAAGTCACCTACATTGAAGACTCTTGGGATAATTTTTTTGAGAAATGTCTTCTTCATCTCTGCATGACGATTCTCTAAAATCTAAAATTCTTTCTTTTTGATCTCTTCTAACTCAATCAATTCAACAAGGCTTACCTCCATTGGTTCTAGATCCATCATTTCCATCTCTTTAAGAAGACTAATAGTTGGTAATTCAATTCAGATAGGAAGCCTATCCTCTTTACCATAAAAAAAGCTATATGAAGAATTACCTGTAGATATCTTTGGTGTAATTTTGTTAGCCCATAAGGATAGCTTTATTTTTTTGTTCCATGCTCTTTGATTTTCTTCAATAGTCCTCTTTATAATGTGATTAAAATTTTTGTTTGTCAATTCAGCTTATCCATTACCCTATGGGTAATAATAGGACAAGGTACTAATACAAATTTTATTCTTTACATCCCATTCATTTATCCTTGTGCCTACAAAGGCCAATGCCTTATCAGAAATAATAGAATCTAAATACCAAACCTTGCAATTATGTCTTCATAAAAGTTCAAAACAAAACTTTCATTTGTCTCTTTTAATGCTACAACTTTCATCCATTTTGTAAAGTAATCTGTAGTTGTAATTATAAATTTATGTCTTGAACTAGAGGTTAGATTAATGGGACCAATGAAATCAAGTCCCCACTTCATAAATGGCTGCTCCACTTGAATTAGATGTAGGGGTAAGGTTGATAACCTCTCTTTATTGAAAAAAATTACACACTTCAGACACCTCCCTACCCATGCAAACACATCTTTATACAAGGTGGGCCAATAATAACCAACTCTCATTATTTTCAATGTTGTTTTGGGTGCAAAATGACTTCCTGCTGGTCCATTATGAAACTCTTCCATAACTTTGTCAAACTGATCTATTTCTATGCATATCAATAAAACTCTAGTATAATCTTGTCTATATAAAATATCATTCAAAATGACACAAGAAATAGCATGAAGTATGGAATACCTCCTTTTTGAGCTTCTTAAGCCTTGAGGGCACTCACCAATATGAAGGTAGTGTATGATTTCTTTGATCCAACTTGATGAATTTACTGGAACAATATTATGATCTCTAGTATTATGAAATAATACAACATTATCATTGTAATACCCGCCTATTTTCCACTATTACTATTTGTGATGCCAAAATCTTTTAGACCACTTTTCATGCGTATGTTAGACCCTCAAATAGATTTGAGGATGTTTTGTTGTTATGACAATACCTGTTGATGATTCAATACTATGATACTTGGATTATTTACTGTATATCATGTTGTTAGTTAGATAATGATCATTATTTTAGATGATGATGTTATGGATATTTATGCTTTACTGACGCCATACCTACATGTGTATGGATGACATGTATGTTTTATATTTTTGTTTGATGTGCTTAATATGGCGAGGGATGGATTCGTAGTCACTTTCTTGCGAGATCTACACAATGTATCGATCCCTACCATTGCCTATAAATAAATAAATAA
>MU228154.1:1992110-2008944 GCA_018584345.1 Thuja plicata | reverse complement strand
AATTTATTTAATTGAAAGAAAACCCCTCTTTTAATTAAATAAATAAAAATCCCCACTTAAAGCACTTTATTTGTTGAAAAAGGAAATAAATTAAATAAAAATTAAATAAAAATCCCCTTTTCATCACATCTTCCTAAGTGGTGGGTTTTTGCCTCTTAATCTCAACTATTGATCAATTATTTTTGCCTCTTAATCTCAATCGTTCACTTTTCTTTATAAGGAAACCTCTCTTTCTTATTCAAGATATAGAGTTTTTAGTATTGTTATGCTGCAAGTTTGGAGAGCAATTTTGGAGGAGGATTTGAGCACTTGAGCTTGAATATTGCAACTTCTCTCTTCTTGTCTTCTTCTTCTTGCATCCATGGCTATTCATGTAGATTAGATTCATGTTTATTTTCATAGATTAGATTTGCATATTTCCTTTCATAGATTAATCATGCATTGTTATCATTTAGCTTAATTTCCTTTCATGTATTGTTATCATATAGAGTAGATCTCATTTTCATGCATTTGAATCTCTCATTTCATGGTGTACTTGCATAGGCACTAACTAGGTCAATCTGAGGGTCTCCATTTTACACCTTTGCACTCCATGACTAGAGAGCTATGAGTCGATATTTGAGGCCTCATTCTTGAGCAACCTTGGATGGAATGATTCATAGAAGTGTGTCAACATTTTAGCACACACATATAAGACTCTTAACCGAGCAGGACTTAAAAGTCTTTTACAACTGAGATACATCCCAAGGAGTATCAAAAAGTTTGATCACAAAAGTAGCATTGGATATGCCCGATACCTATTGACAGACAAAGTGAGTGTTCGATCAAGGATGGTAGTATTAGATGCCAGATACTAGTTGAAAAACTATTTCTAATTCCTCTAACAAGGTCACACCTAACAGTGTGTTTGTAACCTTTAACAAGGTTGGCTCTTAATAGGGCTCACTTCAGAAGAGTGAAAATTTGGGGTACCGGTCCCAGTGGTTTTTTCCATTAATAGGATTTCCATGTTAAAAATCCACGTGTTATGTGTGTATGATTCATTTCTTTACTGTTTTGTATCTTATATAGTTAATTTTGGATTGATCGGTATACTCTGCATATTTACTGTGTTTCGGTAAATAGATGACTGCTTATTGATAAACATACAGAAGAAGGTTTAACAAAGCAATCTGACAAGAAGTAAATTGATAAAAGTATTTCAAGGCATTTTTCTTGTAGGACAGAAGATAACTTGAGATATAATTTGTGGTTATAGGTTTAAAGGGTTGATTTAAGGATTAAAATTTGAGGCCACTGATTCACCCCCCCTGTCAGTTATTACTAACAATTGGTATCAGAGCGTGTGTGCTTAGAAAGGAAGGTTTCAAGACCTAAGCTAAAGATCACAAGATGAACAGACGAGATGTGCCCAAGTTGAACAAAGATAATTTTGCTTCATGGTAGAGCAGAATAAGACTCCACTTATCAGGTATTGGTAATGATGTTACTCAATACTTAGATACTGAATATGTGTTTCCCATAGGAGCACCAACAGTTGAACGAATGAGAGAGAAGCATGAGCACAACTGCATGATGATAGAGCTTGCTTCCTCACTCTCTGATGCTGAATTTGAAGATGTCAAAACCTGCAAAACTGCAAAGCAGACATGGGACAAATTGAAGCTTGTACATGGTGGTGACAAGAATGTTTTGAGAGCCAAGGCAAAAATCCTTAGAGGAAAGTTTGATGATCTCAAAATGAAAGAAGGTGAAAATATCACACAGTACAACACAAGAATCAAAGAGGTAGTCAATGCTATCCGAGGAGTTGGAGGTGTACTAGAAGAAGATACAGTGGTAAGTAAAATTTTAAGAACCTTACTACCTACTTATGCTAGTAGAGTATCCTCCATTCAAGAAATGAAAGCAGTAGAAAATAGCAATGTTACTCTAGACAGTTTGATTGGAAGACTGATTTCATTTGAGATGAACAATTTTGATAATAGTGTCTTACCAAATATAGAGTCTGCATTCAAAACTTCTATGAGAATAAGTAAATCAAGTCATAAAAACACTATGAAAAGAGATAGTGATAGTGAAAGTGAAGAAGATGATCTTGATGAAATTGGAGTACTTATGGCTAGAAGAATGCAAAGAGGCAAAGGTAAATACAAAGGTAAATACAAAGGTAAATACAAAGGTAAATTACCACTAGTTTGTTTTAATTGCAAAGAGATTGGACACTTTGCTGCAAGATGTATTAATAAAAGAAAAGATGACAGAAGTAATGACAGATCATTTGAAAAGAAGTCTGATAGAGGTGATTATAGAAGCTATCGACAATTAGAAAGAAGAGATACCCGAGACTATAAGGAAAAAGGAAAGAAGGCCAGTTGCCTAGAAAAATGCAAAGATGAAGACACTGACACCGAATTCGATGAAGACATTGAGATGGTGTTTGTAGCAGTAAAAGATGATTTAGATGATGATGAAGAAAGGTATGTAGAAACAAATCTCATATCTAAAGTTAGTAAAAATGATGTTTGGATTATAGATAGTGGCTGCACTCATCACATGACTAGTGATAAGAAAAAGTTTGAGACTTTTGAATACTATAAAGGTGGTTCAGTAAGAATGGGTAATGACAAACCTTGTCCAGTTGAAGGTAGAGGAACCATAATGTTCAATAACCAGATAAAATGTGAAAATGCTTATTGGGTAAATGGATTGAATTATAATCTGTCGAGTGTTTCTTATTTGAATAATTCAGGTCACAAAGTAGCATTTGAAAATAAGAAGGAAAAGATCTTCAATAAATCAAGAAATCTGATTGGTACCAGTGAGCAGACAAAAGGTAGCTTATTCTATCTAAATGATAGTGACACCACTTGTTTGATTGCAACAAACGAAGACATATGGTTGTGGCACAAAATATTATGTCATGTGAACTGTGAAAACATGATAAAGCTTAGCAAAAAGAGAAATGTCAGAGGCTTACCGGCGATGACCAAGCCTGACAACATCATGTGTAAGAATTGTCAAAAAGGTAAAATGACAAAGTCTAGTTTTAAAAGCAAAATCCATACATATGATGCAATTCTAGAATTAGTCCGTACTGATTTATGTGGACCTATGCAGACAAAGAGTTATTATAGAAATATATAATTTATTCTCTTTATTGATGATTACTCTATAATGATGACAGTCATGTTTCTAAAAGATAAATTAGAAGCATTTAAGATGTTTAAATGGTATAAGGCAATGGTTAAGAAACAAAGTGGTAAGGAGTTAAAATTCTTAAGGTCAGATAGAGGAGGGGAATTTACTTCAGATGAATTCACTAACTTTTGTAATGAGCATGAAATCACAAGACATGTCTCTACACTGAGAACACCACAACAAAATGGAATTGCTGAAAGAAGGAACAAATCCATAGTTGATTGTGCAAGGACACTGATGATAGAGAAAGGCATCACCCAAATATTTTGGAGGGAAGCTATCAGTACTGCTGTTTACACATTGAACATAGTACAATTGAAGAAAGACACCAAGAAGACACCTTATGAGCTATGGTATGGATACACACCCAATGTAAGTTATTTCAAAATTTTTGGCAATCAATGTTATATCTTAAAAGATGATAGAAATAGAAAAATTGACTCCAAAAGTGACGAAGGAATCTTTCTAGGGTATTCTACCAAGAGCAAGGCTTATAAATGTCTAAATAAAGCCTATAACAAAATTGTTGAAAGTGCAAATGTAAAGATAGATGAATTTGCAGAGAAGAATGAAAAAGAAAGCACTAAAGAACCAGAGGACTACAATAGGTTTACTTACAATGAGGAACCTAACACTCTACCTGACCAACAATGTAGAGCTCCCAAGCAATAGATCATTGCACCTGAGCATAAGGCTGCAAATACTGACGATCATAATATTGCTCAAGATGATGCACAAAGTGATGGAGAACATAATGAAGAACAAAATGATGATCAAGCTGATAGACAAAGAGCTAAACCTATACTTGCAAGATATGTCAGAAGGAACCATCCATAGAACCAGATCATTGGAGATAAAAAGGTTGGTATGAGAACCAAGAGTAAGTCTCTAAATACAAGATGTCTTATTTGTGATTATGAGCCCAAATCTGTCAATGCTGCACTAGATAATGATGAATGGATTAGTGATATGAATGAAGAGATTGAGTAGATAGAGAAAAATAAGACACAGACACTTGTACCAAGACCAGATGACAAGAATGTCATTGGTACAAAGTGGATATTAAGGAATAAGATGAATGAGAATGGAGAAGTCACCAGAAATAAAGAAAGACTAGTATGCAAGGGGTATGCACAAGAAGAAGGAATTGAATATGGAGAAACCTTTACACCCATTGCTAGGCTAGAAGGAGTAAGAATATTGCTTGCTTATGCTGCACATAAAGGCTTCAAGGTATACCAAATGGATGTCAATTCTACATTCCTAAATGGAATATTTGAGGAAGAGGTATACATTGAGAAACTAGAAGGGTTTGTTGATCCAGACAAGAGGAACATGGTATTTAGGCTACACAAAGCCTTGTATGGATTGAAACAAGCACCCTAAGCCTGGTATAAAAGACTTTATTCCTATCTTATAAGTATTGGATTTGTAAGAACTAGGGAGAATAATAATCTTTATTTAAAGGAAGATACCGATGCTAACATTTTGATTGCTAAGATATTTGTTGATGACATCATATTTGGAGGCAATGATATTCTATGCAAATCATTTGCAAATGAGATGAGAAAAGAGTTTGAGATGTCTATGTTTGGAGAGATCAAGTTCTTTCTTGGTTTGCAGATCATGCAACAAGATGAAGGTATTTTTATTACACAATCTAAGTACATCAAAGAAGTACTGAAAATATTCAAGATGGAAGAGTCCAAACCAGTTGGAACACCGATGGCAACTGGATGCAAACTGACAAAGGAAGACAAGTCATCAGAGGTAAATCAGACTTTGTATAGATCTATGATTGGAAAACTCACGTATGTTGTACATACTAGACTAGATATTGCACATGCAATAGGAATAGTTTCTAGATTTTCTGTTAATCCCAGAGAATCACATATGACTGTTGTGAAAAGAATCCTAATATATCTGAAGAATACAAAGGAATATGGCTTATGGTATAGAAGAGAAGGCAAATTTGAACTAAAGGTCTTTACAGACGCTGATTGGGTTGGAAATCTTGATGACCAAAAGAGCACAACTGGAGGAACATTCTTTATGGGTGACATACTTGTCACATGGATCAACAAGAAGCAAGGATGCATCTCACAATCTACTGTAGAGGCAGAGTATGTTTCTACTGCTGCAAAATGCTCAAATATTGCATGGATCAAACAATTATTGGAAGGTATGCATATGAAAATTTTAGAACCAGTAATTATCTATTGTGATAATACAAGTGCAATAAACATTTCCAAGAATCCAGTCATGCATGCTAAAAAAAAGCATATTGCCATCAAGTATCATTATTTAAGAGAACAAGTTTAGGCAAAGGAGGTGATACTTGAGTATGTGAAATCAAAGGAACAATTGGCCGATATCTTCACCAAGCCACTGCCCAAGGATGCATTTGAGTACTTGAGAAAGAGACTAGGGGTCAGACCCTTGTCTACTGGTCAGTAAGCTGACTAGAATGCTGCATCAACCTACATATTATCAGAATATCATTCATGTTGATGCAAGCAAAGAGATTAACTTCAAAGATAAATCTATACACAACAAGGTATATATTTACACCGAGAAACATAGTTGTTACCGATGGAATGGGAAATTCAAGGAATATATTATGGATTCGATTGACATTACTATCAAATATTTGTCTAAAAAGATGTTTGGCATTGCTCTCAAAGGGAGAGAGATACCTCATTATCATATAGAGATTCTATCCATTATCAACTCAGGGAGAGATCATATTCATCACAGTATCCATAGGGAGAGAAGAAGTCACAAAGGGAGAGTACACACAAAGGAAGAGAATTACTAACAAGAGAGAAGGATAGTCAAAGGGAGAGAGTTTGAAATAGAATAAGAACACATCACATCAAAGAAAGAAAGATTCTACATCTATTCAGTGAAGGGATTGAAGACAAAGTGAAAGCTGCAAGAATCAAATCAAAGCTATTTGAGCTTACCGATAGCCAGCCATTTGTATTAGTTACATTAGGAAAGCTTGATGAAACTGTATATTTCATATTGCATTAGCAATAGTATAGTATGATAATGTAGTATGTTTCCATCAATGCCAAAGTGAGAGATTGATGACATGTAACTGATTGAATGTTTGAAGATGTTAAGTTGATGATCATGCAAGACATTAAATCAGTTAATGTATTGTATTATCATTGATGTCAAATTGATATAACCTGTATGTTCATGGAAACAACTGCCAAAGACTTTAGAGAACCGATGAATCAAGGCTATATTATCAGTAATGTATACAAGTCAAGTATTCGTTAAGTGATTGTATACACCAACGAAGTGCACACCGACAGTCAAAGTAAAAGAACAAAGTCATAGTGTTATTCGATGAGCAAATACACAACATTATCGATGAGTAGAGTTACAATGTTTCCCGACAAAAAAAACACAAAGTAACCCGATGGAAATAATTTTAGTGTGGCCTGACGGAGAAGACAAGGACGGAGATCCCAATGACAATTGAAGTCACATTGACGGAACAGTCAGTTATCACCGATGACTAACTGAAGTGTTGACCGATAGAACAGAGAGTTCAAAAAATGACAAAATGCTTAGCTTTCAAGAAGCTAAAGATAGAGTTAACAAATACTTATCATTGTTTTAATCATCCAGATAAAGCCGAAGATAAGTAATTGATTTAAAGCTGATTTGTCCAGTTGGCAAGATCTCCTTGAGATAATCAATTTTTTTTTTTTAAATCTATTGGCGAGAATTGTGGAACACGCCATGAATCAAGAAAGCCAAGAAAAGGGGAAATCATGTCTATATAGAGACAAACCCAATTCATTACAAAAATGGGGAAAAAGGTGAGAAGAAAAAGAGAAGAGGAAAGATGCTAAATAAAATCTAAAGGAGAAGAAAGTCTTCTTTCAGTCCTGATCAACAAGCTGAGGAAAGAGATAGATTTTGCAGACATGGACAAATAGTGAGACAACATCATAGAGAAGAACAATTCTGGAGCAAAGGTATAAGTGATTATATTGATTAGTGAGGTAATGAGATTACAATAGATCTAAAAATATGCAATTGAGTTGTATGTATGAATAGATCATTAGTGTTTCAGTTTAACCATTGAAGCATATAAGCCTCTTAACCAAGCAGGAATTAAAAGTCTTTTACAATTGAGATACATCCTAAGGAGTATCAAAAAGTTTGATCACAAAAGTAGCATTGGATATGCCCGATACCTATTGACAGGCCAAGTGAGTGTTTGATCAAGGATGGTAGCATTAGATGCCAAATACTAGTTGACAAACTATTTCTAAATCCTCTAACAAGGTCACACCTAATAGTGTGTTTGTAACCTTTAACATGGTTGGCTCTTAACAGGGCTTACTTTAGAAGAGTGAAAATTTGGGGTACTGGTCACAGTGGTTTTTCCCTTAACAGGGTTTTCACATTAAAAATCCATGTGTTATGTGTGTATGATTCATTTCTTTACTATTTTGTATCTTACATAGTTAATTCTGGATTGATTGGTATACTCTTCATATTTACTGTGTTTCGGTAAATAGATGACTGCTTATCGGTAAACATACAGAAGAAGGTTTAACAAAGCAATCCGACAAGTAGTAAATTGATAAAATTATTTCAAGGCATTCATCTTGTAGGAAAGAAGATAACTTGAGGCCACTGATTCACTCCCCTCTCAGCTATTACTAAAAAATAGAAGAGAAAACTGATCAGAGAGGTATTATGGACTTACTATAGATCTAAAAATCTGCAATTAAAGTTGTATTAATGAACAGATCATTTACTGTTTCAGTTTAACCATTGATTCAGAAAATCTCTTAACCGAGTGGATTTAACAATCCTTAATGTATTGAGATACTCAAGAGTATCAAAAGGTTTTTTTATTGTTGACAACATAGTGAATGCCTAAGGTCAAAAGACTAACCAATGGTTTTAAATCCTCTAACAAGGTCACACTTAACAGTATGTTTGTAACCTTTAATAGGGTTGGCTCTTCACCGAGCTCACTTTAGAAGAGTGAAAATTTTGGGTTACCGGACCCAAGTGGTTTATCCCTTAACATGGTTTCCATATTAAAAATACATGTGTCAAATGTGTATATGGTTCATTTCTTTGATGTTTTTCTTTACACATTACTAAAATAGGATTGATCGGCAAACACTAAATTTATTTACTGATATTCGGTAAAGGATAAGAAAAGATAAACTACTATTCAGTAAAGCTTAAGAAAAGGATAAATAGTATATTCACTGAGAAGTGTATACATGTTAGATTTACACAAGGTATACATCTTTTAGGACTGAAGATAACTAGAGGAATTATATATGTGATATAATTTTTGGTTGAATATTGGATTAATTTTTGAGGTCACTGATTCACCCCCCTCTTAGTTATTATAACAATTGGTATCAGAGCTAGTGTGCTTGGAAGAGAGTTTAAAGACTCAAGATAAAGATCACAAGATGAGAAAAAGGGATGTGCCTAAGTTGAACAAAGAAAACTTTGCATCATGGAAAAATAGGATAAGACTCCACCTATCAAGTATTGGAAATGATGTCACACTATACTTGGATATTGAATTTGTTTTACCTACTTGACCTTTGAAAATTGTTCAATTGAGAGAGAAACATGGACACAATTCTATGATGATAGAACTTTCTTCCTCACTCTCCGATGCTGAATTTGAAGATGTCAAATCATGCACCACTACAAAGTAAATTTGGGACAAACTCAAGCTAGTACATGGAGGAGATAAAAATGTGTTGGGAGCTAGGTTTGAAAGCCTAAGAGGAAAGTTTGATGACCTAAGAATGAAAGAAGGAGAAAACATCACTCAGTATAGTAGAAAAATCAAAGAAGTTGTCAATGCTATCTAAGGAGTAGGAGGTGTACTTGAAGAAGAAACAGTGGTAAGTAAAATTCTAAGAACCTTATTGCCTATTTATGTTATTAGAGTATCCGCAATTCAAGAAATGAGAGAAATAGAAGATAACAATGTTACTATAGATAGTTTGATTGGTAGACTTATTTCATTTGAGATGAATAACTTTGACAGAAGTGTCTTACCAACTATTGAGTCTATATTCAAATATTCTCTAAAGATAACTAAATCAAGTCATAAACACACTATGAGAAATGATAGTGATGAACACAAACTTGATGAAATTGAAGCACTAATGGCTAGAAGATTGTAGAGAGGCAAAGGTATATATAAAGGTAAATTACCATTGGTAGGTTTTAATTGCAAAGAGATTGGACACTTTGTTGCTATATTCCCTAACAAGAGAAAAGATGACAAAAATAATGATATATCTTATGAAAAGAAGTTTGACAGAAGTGATGATCGAGATTACCGAAGCAATCGAGAATTTGACAAAAGAGATAACCAAGACTACAAGGACAAAGGAAAGAAGGCTTGTTACCTAGTTGAGAACAAAGCTGAGAATACTAACTCTGAATCTGATGAAGATATTGAGGTAGTATTTGTTGCTATGAAAGATGATTCAGACAAAGAAGAAAGAAATTTTGAGACTGCACTCATATCTAAGTTTATTAAAAATGCCGTCTGGATTATTGATAGTGGATGTACTCACCACATTACTCGAGATAAGGAAAACTTTGAAACTTTTGAATATTATAATGGTGGATTAGTAAGAATGGGTAATGACTCACCTTGTCCAGTTGAAGGTAAAGGAACCATCATGTTGAATAATCTGATCAGATGTGAAAATGCATATTGGGTGAAAGAAATTAACTATAATCTATTGACTGTTTCATAGCTGAATAACAAAAGTCACTGAGTTGCATTTGAGAACAAAAAGGCAAAGATCTACAATGAAATAAGAAGGTTGATCGGTACTGGTGAACAAACAAAAGGTAACCTATTCTATCTTGATAATATTGAGACCACTTGTTTATTGGCTAGAAATGAAGACATATGGTTGTGGCATAAAAGGTTATGTCATGTGAATTTTGACAACATGGTTAGGATAAGAAAGAAAATAAAAGTAAGAGGCTTACCGAGAATGTCAAAACCTGACCATGTCATGTGTAAGAATTGTCAAAAAGGTAAAAATGACAATGTCTAGTTTCAAGAGAAAAACCTACACATCTAATGCTATTCTAGAGTTAGTCCATATTGACTTATGTGGACTAATGAGAACAAAGAGCTATTACAGTGATAGATACTTCATTCCATTTATTGATGATTATTCTAGAATGATGACTGTTATGTTCTTAAAAGAGAAATCAGAAGCATTTAAGATGTTTAAATGGTATAAAGCTATAGTTGAAAAGCAAAGTGGAAAATAACTGAAATGCTTAAGATCAGACAGAGGAGGAGAATTTATTTTTGATGAATTCATGAAATTTTGTAATGAGCATGGAATAACAAGACATGTTTCTGCACCAAGAACACCAGAACAAAATGGGATTGCTGAAAGAAGGAACATATCAATTGTTGATTGTGTCAGAACACTGATGATTGAGAAAGGCATGACACAAACATTCTGGAGATAGGCTGTTAGTACTACTATCTATACATTAAACTGAGTTCAATTGAAGAAAGACACCAATAAGACACCTTATGAGCTATAGTATGGATACACACCCAATGTAAGTTAATTTAGAATTTTTGGAAGGCAATGTTATATTTTGAAAGATGATAGAAATGGAAAGCTTGACTCCAAAAGTGATAAAGGAATATTTCTAGGGTATTCTACCAAAGTCAAGGCTTATAAATGTCTTAACAAATCCACTAACAAAATCATTGAAAGTGCAAATGTTAAAGTGGATGAACTTGCTAAGAAAATGATGAGGAAAGTAGAAAGGAATTGAAAGATTACAACAGATTCATCTACAATGAAGAACCTGACACTCTACCCGAGCAACAGTGTATCGCTACCGAGCGATAGAATAATGCAACCAAGCAACAGACTGCACACACTGAGAATCAGTAAATTGCTCACAATGCTGAACCGAGCGATGAAGATCAAAATGAAGGTCAAGATGATGATCAAAATGATGAATAAAGATCTGAACCGATACTTGCAAAGTATGTCAGAAGACACCATCCACAAGACTAGATCATAGGAGATAAAAGAGCTAGAATGAGAACAAGAAGGAAGTCACTAAACACTAGATGTTTGATTTGTGATTTTGAGCCTAAATCTATTAATACTGCACTTGAGAATCAAGAATGGGTCAGTGCAATGAATAAAGAGATTGAGTAGATTGAGAAGAACAAAACATTGACATTAGTACCTAAACCGAGTGACAAAAATGTCATTGGTACCAAATGGATTCAGAAACAAACTGAATGAGAATGGAGAAGTAAAAAGGAATAAAGCAAGACTAGTATGCAAAGGGTATGCACAAGAAGAAGGTATTGACTATGGAGAAAACTTTGCACCCGTTGCTAGACTAGAAGGAGTAAGAATTCTACTTGCTTATGATGCTTTCAAAGGATTCAAAGTATACCAAATGGATGTAAAATCTATATTTATGAATGGAATACTAGAAGAAGAGGTATGCATTGAACAACCTAAAGGGTTTGTTGATCCTAACAAGAGGAAAATGGTTTGTAGACTACACAAAGCCTTGTATGGATTGAAACAAGCACTGAGAGAATGGTATGAAAGACTTCACTCTTATCTCATAAGTATTGGATTTGTAAGAACAAGGGATAACAGTAATCTATATTTAAAAGAAGATACTAATGATAACATTTTGATTGCTGAGATATTTGTTGATGATATCATATTTGGAGGTAATGATATGTTATGAAAATAATTTTCTGATGAAATAAGCAAAGAATTTGAGATTTCAATGTTTGGGGAGATCAATTCTTTTCTTGGTCTAGAGATTCTACAATAGGATGAAGGCATCTACATCACACAATCCAAATACATCAAAGAAGTTCTGAAGATATTCAAAATGGAGGACTCCAAACCATTTGGAACACCGATGGCAACCAGATGAAAATTAACAAAGGAAGACAAGTTAGCCGAGGTAAATCAGACCTTATATAGATCTATGATTGGAAAACTAATGTATGTTGTACATACTAGACGAGATATAGCACATGCAGTTGGTATAGTTGCAAGATTCTTTGCTAATCCCAAGGAATCACACATGACTGCTGTCAAAAGAATTCTGAGATATCTAAAGAATACCAAAGACTATGGTTTGTGGTATAACAAAGAAGGAAAATTTGAGATACAAGTATATAAAAATGCTGATTGGGCTGGAAACATAGATGATAGACAGAGCACAAAAGGAGGAGCACTCTTCACAGGTGACAAACCTGTCACATGGATAAATAAAAAGCAAGGATGCATATCTCAATCTACTGTAGAAGGAATATGTGGCTACTGCTGCAAATTTCTCTAACATTACTTGGATCAAACAATTGATGAAAGGTATGAATATGGAAATCCTTGATCTAGTAATTATCTATTGTTATAATACAAGTGCTATCAACATTTCAAAGAACCCTGTGATGCATGCTAAAACAAAGTATATTGCTATAAAGTATCATTACTTGAGGGAACAAGTACAAGAAAAAGAGGTGATACTGGAATGTGTACAATCCAAAGAACAATTGGCAAACATATTCATAGAACCATTACCAAAAGATACATTTGAGTACCTGAGGAAGAGACTAGGGGTTTGACCCTTGTATAATGGTCACTAAGATGACATGGAGGCTACATCAGCCTACACATTATCAAAAATTCAATCATGTTGATGCAAGCTAAGATATGGATTGCAATGACATATCAGTACAAGAAGTTACTCATCATAACCGAACACCAGAGATATTGTTGGCTACTACAAAGCTATATTGCTGATGGAAAGATATATTCAATGATATATTTATGTCTAACATTGTTGTCAAAGGGAGAGAATATATCCAATAATAAAATATCATATCAAAGAGAGAAATATCCATCAAAGAGAAGAAATTTTCAAAGGGAGAGAAAAGAATATCTAAAGGGAGAGAAAGCTTCCAAGGAGAGAGATATTCAATGAAGTAACCATCCAAAAAAGGGAGAGATTCTACAAAAAAGGGAGAGATAGAATTAAAATTGATACATCTATCCAGTGAAGGGAATGAAGAAAGGAAAAGTACTATGCAAATATCAAATCTAAGCTAGAAGAGCTTACCGAGATTCATATATTTGAATTGGTTATAGAAAAATAAGTTTGGTATGATATGACATATTTCATATTGGTTTGATAGTATGTTGCCATAAATGCCAAAGGGAGGGATTGATGAACTAAAACTGATTGAATGTTTGAAAATGATAAGTTGATGATCACCAAGCCATAGAAAGTAAATGTGACACAGAGGCACTAAGCACTGGTGCATGCAACATAAAAATTACTCAAAAATGACATGTTACTGCCCCTGGGATAGACCCGTACACTGACATTCATAACTGTTGAATTTTTTTTTAAAAAAAAAATCCCTTTGTTGAGGATGGGCGTAATTAGGTTTTCTCAAACATACATAAAATTCCAAAAGATCCATTAGTGAGTTTGAGAGATATGACCCCCGTACTAACACCCAAATTTATGTGACAAAAAAAAAACTCTCTCTGTCAATCATAGCTCTCTTTCACCATTCTTGTTCATCCCTGCAAATACATTTATTTGAAATAAATCAATACACCAAGACATGCCTCTTTACATCCCGTAACATCCATGGTACTGAGGCATCATACTCATTTACCACTATACTAAGTTAACTTTATTGTTACATACCCTGACTATACAAGAACACACAATTAAAAAAAAGGGATTAAACAAATTTTAACTCCATGAAACATCATATATTCTACATAGAAATGGATAACCATAATTACTGTAGCCTATTCCATTCATACTTTACATTATAATGAGAATCCAAGTACACAAAATAAGGATTGTGTCCCTCACGGGCAGAGACATGATTGTTGAAATAGATTTACATTATATTGAACAAAGAAAGTTTTACATTGCTTCTTTCTCTCAACCATGACTATCTATCTCTCCCTAACTCTCCTCCTCTTCAAATCCATTCTCAAAACATGATAAATATTCTCCTCTCCTTGGTTAGACTATTCAACTTCCTTTCTAACTGATTACAGTCAGTTAGTGACTGTTCACCTCTATGATTATGTTGTCCAAATGACAACAAAGTTGTCATTCAACAAATTCATATATTTTGTATTTTACATTAACTAACAAATGTCTTTTAGGATTCCATCTTTATTCTAAGAACCTCTCTTAAACCCTTGAACCCACATATGAGCCTTTATAGGTTGATCTTGCCAATATAGGCAATTTTGCATTTTTTGGCACTTTGAGTGCATTACATATTTGAAAGTGGCACTATTGTCCCTAATACAATAAATATGGACCTTATAGGTCATTTAAACATTTCATCTACCTTATGATCCACAAATAACCCCTAAGGTACACTTTAACCCCCAAATGCCTTTAAGGCTTACATTATTTGATCTCAATGCAAAAATGATAAAAAACATATAAAAATACATTAATGGACCATTATTGGTCTTTATTACATCAAATGACCCTTAATGGTTATTTTCATCCTTTGTTTCCCCCTAGGATCTATTCAGTGACCCTAGTGTCCTCTTAGGCCTTTGTCCTTGGCCCTGGTGCTCCTGCACCAAAATGCAAGACATTAAATCAGTTAATGTATTGTATTATCATTGATGTCAACTTGATACAATCTGATTGGTCATATACATATTGTCATAGAATTTAGGAAATCAAAGAGATAAAGTTTATGTTATCAGTAAACATATAAATCTAGTGTACTCTGAGTGACAGTAAACACCGACAGACAATGCACACCGATGGAAAGAGAACACCGATGAACAGGCACAGTGTAAACTGAGCACCACAACACCGAGCATAATTGAAGTGAACCCCAAGCATAAATGAAGGTAATGCCTAAGGACAATTGGAGTCAATGAATGAGAAAACTAAGAGTTGATCACTGATCAGAACTGGAGTTAGGAAATGACAAAAATGATAAAAAACATATCAAAACACATTAATGGACCATTATTGGTCTTTATTACTTCAAATGACCCTTCATGGTTATGTTCATCCTTTGTTTCCCCCTAGGATCTATTCAGTGACCCTAGGGTCCTCTTAGGCCTTTGTCCTTGGCCTTGGTGCACCTGCACCAAAATGCAAGACATTAAAATAGTTAGTGTATTGTATTCTCATTGATGTCAACTTGATACAATCTAATTGGTCATATACATATTGTCATAGACTCCAGGAAATCAAAGAGATATATTTTATGTTATTGGTAAACATATAAAGCCAGTGTACACCGAGTGATAATAAACACTGATGGATAGTGCACACTGATGAAAAGAGAACACCGATGAGAATTCATAGTGTAAATCGAGCACTGCAACATCGAGCATAAATAAAGTGAATCTCGATCAGAACTGAAGGTAATGCCTGAGGACAACTGGAGTCAATGAACGAGCAAACTAAGAGTTGATCACCGATCAGAACTGGAGTTAGGAAACAAAAAAACACTTAGCTGGCAGGAGCTATATTTAGAGTTAACTGATTGATTACTTTGTTTTTATCGACTAGTTGAACTAAAAATTTAAAGCTAGTTTTATTCACAGTTGTTAGGGAGAAATCTACGGAATAAAACTAAAGCTATTCTTTAAAGATTAAAGCAATGCATGGAAAGATTTGCAGATCAAGAAAGCTATCTACGTCAAGAACAAGAAGGACAATAAATGGTGAAATCATATCTATATAAAGAGACAAGTAATTCATTATGAAGAGAGGAATTCTGAAAATAATTCTAGTGAAGATAGAAGTCTTCATGCATATCTGATCATACAGGCTGAAGGACAGGGCTAAGAATTCTGCAGACACCAAGCAACAAAGAAGCAACAACATTCACCAAGTAGAAAGAAAAAGGAGGGGAGAAAATGAACAAAAGAGAAAATTGATCAGAGAGGTATTATGGAATTACAATAGATCTGAAAATCTGCAATTAATGTTGTATTAATGAACAAATCATTTACTGTTTCAGTTTAACCATTGATTCAGAAAATCTCTTAACTGAGTGGATTTAACAGTCCTTAATGTATTGAGATACTCAAGAGTATCAAAAGGTTTTTCTTGTTGACAACATAGTGAATGCCTAAGGTCAAAATACTAACCAATGGTTTTAAATCCTCTAACAAGGTCACACTTAACAGTGTGTTTGTAACCTTTAACATGGTTGGCTCTTCATCGAGCTCACTTAAGAAGAGTGAAAATTTTGGGTTACCGGTCCCAATTGGTTTTTCCCTTAACAAGGTTTCCATGTCAAAATTCCATGTGTCAAATGTGTATATGGTTCATTGCTTTGATGTTTTTATTTACACATTACTAAAACATGATTGATCGGTAAACACTAAGTGTATTTACTGATATTTGGTAAAGGCTAAGAAAAGATAAACTACTTGTAGACGTCCAAAAATATTAATATTATTATTAATATTAATTTCCCTCTTATTCCTCTAACTATTTAATTTAAATCAATTAAATAGTTTCATTTACCAATAGTTTAGCCACTATTCTAATGTATTTT
>MU228154.1:1951033-1973316 GCA_018584345.1 Thuja plicata | reverse complement strand
ATGTTATTTGGTTTCTTTGTTGTTAGCTTAATCTCTTGCATGCTTTTCTTGTCATGATATGTCCCAACTTGCATGCTTTTCTTGTCATGATATGTTCTAACCAGCTAATGTTTGCATGTTTGAGCTTTCTTCCAACAGATTGAAGGATTCCATATACACACTACTATTCGGTAAAGCTTAAAAAAAGGATAAATAGTATATTCACCGAGCAGTATATACTTGTTAGATTTACACAAGTCATACATCTTGTAGGACTGAAGATAACTAGAAAAATTATATATGTGATATAAGTTTTGGTTGAATATTGGATTAATTTTTGAGGCCACCGATTCACCCCCCTCTTAGTTATTCTAACAACTATTATGTAATATACTTGAACTTTGCTATAATAAATTGAAATATGAAACTCCAATTAAAAGGTTGAGATAAATGTTTTAAGTGGACAATTATTTTATAATTTAAAAAAAAAAACTAGAATTCTTTTATTAATTTTAAATTGAGTTATCTTATTTTGGAGTGAATTTAATAAAGCGACCTTTTAATAATTTATAAGTTGTGTTTTGATTTATTTTTAGGGTTTTTCATTTTCAAACCCTAATTTTAGTTTTCTCCCTAAATTAGTTAAATGTGCCATATTAGAGGATGTAGGTTTTTGGGGGAGCAATTCTCTCTCTGATTTTTGAGGATCTTTATTCAAAGGTTTTTAAGAGTTAAAGATTTTTTTTTAAAGCTTGGAGTACTTGTTTCTAATCCGAGTCTTCATTTCTTTTCGGTTTTGATTCTTAATTTTGAGGTAGGATTTTGATCCTTGAAAGATTTTAATTAAAAAGCTTGTCTTCTTCATGCCTGGTCATTTATGTGGTTTTTGTTTATCTTGCTCATTAAATTTTAGATGAGTAGATTCTGTTTGAGAAACTTTGTGGAGAGCTTTGATTAGGGTTTCATCCTTGAGAATTTATTTTTGCATGTGTGATTTTGGGATAATGCCAGGTATAGGCATCCCAAGGTTTTAGTAGTTTTGAGGAAATTAGGGTTTTGGAAAATTAACATGCATCTCTAGGGTTTTCTTAGTTTAGTCTTTCCTTAGATTATTGAGTTTTAGTTTGAGAAATATATATAGTCAAACTTTAAATATGTCATGAAAGAAAAGAAAATTTATTTATTTAAATAAAATATTGTGCATGCCTTCTTTATTAAATTATATGTATATATAATTATTTGAAAGAATATATATAAATTTAAGAAAAAAAATTAGTTGTCTAAGACACACACACACACATATTAAAGGTAATGATTTTGATATATATTTAATTGAGAAAATAAAAATTGAATTATCTTTAAAAAAACAACATTTGATCTTATTTATTTATTTATTGATAAATTAATTAATTCATTATTATCTTTGAATATATATATATATATATATGGGAAATAAATATATATGAAAAAATAATAATAACTTGGAGGTGGTTGGGCCACCACCCCCCACCACCTCCTAGTCAGCGGTGGGTACCATCGCAGACCTGCGGTGAAGTACCTCCACAAGCTGCTGTGGTGGGAACCACCGTAGCCCTGCGATGAAGTACCACTGAAGGATACTGCGGTGGAAAACACCACATACCTGCGGTGAAGTACCACCATAGGGCGATGGTAAGTGGGGCCGCTATGGGACTTGCACCCACCCCGATATATATATATATATATATATATATGTATGTATGTATGTATTTTATTTTGTTCTTTAAAAAAAATAAAAAATATTAAAAGTTTTATTATTTTTTGTATAGTCATAAAATGGAAGCACTTCCATTACAGATTGGTTTATCCTTCTGAGTAAGTGGTTTGGGGTCATTTCAAGCACCTTGAATGGGTCTCTAACTTGGATCTGGCTTTCCCTGATGTTCTGCCCCTTTTCCCAGTTTGCTCTGGCCTGTTTCTGGCATCCTAAACTGCAAATTGAGACTTTTGACCTCAGGGTCAAAATTGACCTTTTTGGGTCAAGGTTGACCTTGACCTTGACCTAGGTCAAGGTCAAAATTGACCCTAACCTAGGTCAGAATCAACCTTGATTCTGACCCAGGGTCCAAATTTCAAGTTTTCAGGGTTTCCGGATGTCGGGCTTCAGAAAGGTTTAATTCCTGCTTCTGGGTCGACTATTTCGGTCTTTGGAGAAATGAGTCTTGAAATTATATTTCATATAGGTCCACTTATAGGGATATAGGTCTAATTGGAATTTAATTCTCCTATGTAGGCCTCTCTAGAAGATTGCCCCCTAGATTCATATATAAGGAAGCCTTCTCCTCTCATTTTCTCTAACCATCTAAGACTCAAGAAGTGAAATCTAAGTGTGAAGGACAAGCTAAGAAGCAAGATTTGAAGCAAGATAAATATCTATTGAAGGATTCATCTACTCTCAAGTATCCAAGAATTCAAGCATTTTCAAGCACTTAATTCATCAAGGAGATCCATTGATAGCCATTGAAGTATTCAAGCTCTATGGAGCCCTCTTGTTGAAGATTTCTCCATCCACATTCCTCCAAGCCTCTTCCTATTCCAAGACCCATTCAAGATTGGTGTTGAAGATCTACAAGAAATTGATGCGAGACATCCTACATCTAAAATTCTACATTCTACATCCATTTGGTGCATACATACTTGTGGATCCATGGATTTGAATCTGCCACAAGGGTTTTAATACAAGCAAGGTGAATTTGTTCATTTACTTTGTTTACTTATGCAATTTCAATTATACTTTGAGGTTAATTCCAAAACTAGGGTTTGACCAAGGAAAAATCCTCCCCCCAACAAACAAAACTTTTTTTTTATTGCAAGGACAGGTTCAGAACAATGAATTATAGTACAGATTCAGATACCCTTTTCGGTAAACTATCGGGATCTGAAAAGAGATTTTTTGACAGAGATTTTTGGTCAAAATTGATATTCTATTCTAGGTCAGAATTAGAAATTCTGGGTCAAAAGTGACATTCATTTCTAGTTCAGAATTGACATTTTGTTCAGGTTAAGAATCGACATTTTGTTCAGGGTCAAAATCAGAAATTCTGGGTCAAAGGTGACATCCACTTTTGGGTCAAAATCAAAACTGAGCCAGATCAGAAAAATATTTCTGGGTTTTCTTCATCTCTGCACTTTTGTTTCAGATCTGGTTGCAAATTTTATAAAAAGTCAGTGTAGTAACCCAAAAATAGCATTCTTAAGATTTGTAGCATTTTAAGGTTAGTACTTTTCTTCAATTCATTTCAATTAAAGTTTTTAATCTTCCTAAATCTATCACACATTCTCTTCTATAAAAAAAAATCTAAGGTCTTCCTCTTTATTCTCATTTCCAATTGATTGATCCATTTATGTATTGATCCTTCCTTTGGGGTTAATCAATTTGGATCCTTCCTTTGTGTATTTGAGGTTAGAAGGAACATCTTATCTTTCTTACACATTTCAACCCACACAATCTATTGGAAATATATGATGTGCCCAGTGACTAAGAGGGGGAGGGGGGTGAATCAGGAACTAATAAAAATTAATCCTTTTAATATACAATTAGATTAACTTCTTTGTTTGCATGCATAGAACTTGAAGGTAAAGAATCATACACAACACATAACACAATATTTGGTTACCCAGAAACCTTCCAAAAGAAAGTAAAACTGGGGTGGGGATGATACCAACAAGATTTAGTACTGGAGTATAAATTTAGCTCGTTAGAGCTTACAATGACCACTTATGATGGCCTGCCCTGTTAGGAGCATAGAAAGGACTATTAGGTCGACCTTGTTAAAGGATTTTGCTGATCCACCTGTGAGAATGAACTAGTTGATGATCTGCTCTGTGCAACTATGATTGTTGAATGAGATCCTTCTGAATATAACTAATCATCTGAATGTGATAGATGAGACTCTGTTGTCCTGAATACTTCTGTTCTTTAATAAAACTGCCATTCACATGTCTTACACTTATACATATACATACATTTCATTTCATACATACATTTTGGATAAAACAAACTATCTTACATATATATCTTATCCAAACAAATAAATCTACAATTTGGCTTGCAAAATGATATTTAACAATATATGCAAGGTCAACTTCAAACTATCACTTAGGTCCAGAAGTCTACTCGGGTGATAAACTGTCACTCGGGTGATACTGCAAATCACTCAAGTATATTGATCACTTAGGTGATGCTGGTTACTCGGGCAATGCTGATCACTCGGGAAACACTGATCAATCAGGACTTGCATAATTCTTGCTGGCTCGGTCGACACTAGATGACTAAGTGTTTTGACACTAATTGACAATATGTCTTTCCATAAGGTCTACAATCTCCCCCTTTGGAATTAGTGACAAAAAAACTTATCATTAAATTTTGTATCTGATATGTCAAAACTCCCCCTTACTGTCTGCTCGGGTTTTGACATTGCTTCTGCTACTCGGAGCCAATTGACTCTATTTTTGTGTTTTTCAAAAATTGTTTTTGTAAAGTATATTTTCTTCATTGTTCCACTATACATGTGTTTCCTCAATGATATTTCCCCTTTATTACAATATAATGATATTTCCTCCTTGTTTTTGACAAGAATGCCAAAAAAGTGATATTTACAAGGTTATTCCAAAGTAGAATAGGAAATCACTATGTACCTTCAAAATCTGAGACAAAGTGTTGTCCCAATTGTCCTGTAGCACCTTTAAGATGTGCAATTCAATTTGTAGCTCTATAGACAACTCTATTATTAGCTCTGCAACTGAGAATTTGTTGTCATGAATGAGATCCTTTTGAATATAACTGATCACCTGAATGTGATAGATGAGACTCTGCTATCCTGAATACTTATGTTCTTTAATCAAACTTCCATTCACATGTCTTACACTTACACATATACATACATTTCATTTCATACATATATTTTGGATAAAACAAACTATCTTACATATATATCTTATCCAAACAAATAACTCTACAAGTTGGCTTGCAAAATGATATTTAATAATATATGCAAGGTCAGATTCAAACTATCACTCGGGTCCAGAAGTCTACTCAGGTGATAAACTGTCACTTGGGCGATACTGTAAATCACTCTGGTCATACTGATCACTTGGGTGATGCTGGTTACTTGGGCAATGCTGATCACTTAGGCAACACTGATCACTTAGGACTTGCATAATGCTTGCTGTCTCAGTCGACACTAGATGACCAAGTGTTTTGACACTAATTGACAATATGCCTTGCCATAAGGTCTACACAAGCAACACATCACACATCCCATATTTACCCTTTACATTTTGTTAAAACAACCATTTTATATGTTACATTTTGGTGAACCTACGATAGACAACTCTTTCATTTTAGGTGTTAGATTTACATTTTTATGTTAGATCTTGCATGCATATTAGATTATCTTTCTTTTTTGTTCTTGCATTTACATTTCAAAATTTAAAAATCAAAATCTCGTGTTTCCTAAATTAGTTCATTTGCATTGCATTTGTGTACGAGCTTTACTACTTCTAGTCCTACTTATAGTATCCTGGTTAGAAGAAGCCATAGACTTATGGGTTCCTTTATTTCCGAGTCTTCCTCTCCTTTCATTAGGAACCTAGATGACAATTTTACCACCCATGATTCTAATCCTTCTATGGAGCATAACTCTTCTCACTCATCTCATGATGAGGATGATGCTTTAAGAGTTCCTCCTGAACTAGTCCAAAAACTTTCAACAGAACTTGATAAAATGGGAAATTGGCTTATTCAAGAAAACCATAATCAAGATTCCATCCAAGCTATAGAGGCTCTTAAGAAAGTCCTTCGTGATAGTGATCAAGGTGTTAATCTCTTGCGTGGTATCACTCATCTTATTAATTTGAATGTTAAACCTTTATCTCAAGAGACTCAAGATCTAGGATTCACTCCTCCTATCACTAGTGGGGAACCTTCTTGCATTCCTTTACCTAGCATTCCTACTTACACTCCTCCTTTAATGACTACATCTCTTCCAATTTTTTCTATTCCTATGAGTGTTCCATCGGTGTCCCTACCTACCTCACATCATTATTACCATAGTGTTCCTTTTACCTATTCCAATCCTCTTCCAACTATGGTTCCAAGTGTTACACTAGTTGTGTCTTCCATTCCTGCTACTTCCTACACTTTTCCTAGTGTTGCTAATATTTCTATGCCACCTATTTCTTCTAATGATTCCACAATAATTAGTTTAGCTCAAACTGTGTCATCTTTACAACAACAACTTGCATCCTTAACCCAATCCAAGTTTAGAATTCCTACATATGACATGGGTAGTCCTTTATCCTTAGACATTATTCATGCTACTGTCCCTTAGCAAGCCGATATGTCTCATCTTGAGAATTAAAATGGTAAGGGAGATCCTTTCACTCATGTTAAAACATTTCAAATCCTTTGTTGTGATTATGCTCATGACCATAGGATTTTAGCTAAGTTATTTGCTAGAATTTTTCGTGATAAGGCCTTGCAATGGTATTGTTCTTTACCTCCTTATTCTTTCGATTCTTTTCCTAAACTTGCTAATACCTTCATCCAACAATTTCAAAATAACATTGGTCCTTAAGTTTCCTTAACTGATTTATTGCATTGTAAAAAAAACACAAAGGAAAAATTGACTGATTTTATTGGTAGATTTAGGCATTTGTATGCTCAGATTTCTTATCTTATTCCTGATATTGATATTCAGCATATGTTTATTTCAAATTTACAAAAGGATATTAGAGATAAGATTCTACTTACTAAATTTACCTCTTTTCAACAACTTTGTGCAACACTTCATCATTAAATTACAAGTGAGTCAATTTGAGAGGAACACTCCAATAGCTCCTATTCTAGTTGATAAGAGTGATGCTGCTCCTAATCCTAATAAGTTTTAGAAACCTAACAACTATGTCAAGATCAATAAATAGATGAATATAGTCACTGATCAAGTTGCTATTGCATCCAACAATGCCACTTCTACATCCAGTGCTTTTCGTATGAATCATATGTTTACTCCTATCTCTGAATCTTTATATTCTATTATGAGTAGGTTGTTAAGTGCTAATATGATTAACTTGCCTCCTATTTGACCTCTTCTCCCTACTTCGATGGCATCAAAATCCTTTGATCCTAAAGATTTTTATCAATACCATCAAAAGAATGGCCATGATACTGAAAAATGTTATTCTCTAAAGCATAAGGTTCAAGACTTAATCGATTCTAATGCTTTATCCGTTGATAATTTTGATGGTAATGGGAATGAATCTATCTCTCCTCCTAATTAAAACCTTCAAATTTATACAAATCCTTTACCTACACATGATACTAATACCATTTCCCAACCATCTTCTATGGATATTGTTTACGATTCAAAGATGGATGATCTCAATCACATTATTAATCATGTGGAGTGTGCTATTTCATCTCAACCTACTATTCAAGATCCTTCATCTCCACTTAAAATTCAAGTTCCACCCAAACCTCAGAAACAAACTAAGGATAAACAACCTAGGGAAATCTCAATTACCTTTGATGATTCTGAGACTATTAAGGCTCCCAATGGTCCCTTTTATATTTATGCTAGGATTGCTAAGATACCTACGTGTGGTTTTCTTGATGATCCCTTATCTTTAATAAATGTCATTACTGAGGAAAACCTTTTTATGAAAAACCTACAACGTGATTGTTATGATACATTTGATGCATGGATCCAAACTTGTAATGATTTTATCTATCCTTCACCTGGTTCTATTAACTTGCCTATTGAACTTTGTGGTAAAGTTGTAGATACTACCTTAATTGTTGTTCCTACTTCTAATCAATTTCAAGTCAAATTTGGTTTGCCTTGGTTAACTACCATGCATGCCGTTGCTTCTCCTATTCATAAGTGTATTAAGTTCATTCATAATGGAGAAGTGAAAATGATTAATCATAGTTTGTATCAACCTTCTAGGCCTAGAGATTGTGCTACTCTTGATTTCTTTTGGCCTTCATTACCTAATTCATGTCCTCCTCGCCCTGATAACCCTTTTCATTCATATCAAGCCTATAAACATCCGAAGATTTTTGAGTTAAGCATGCCTCAAATAGATCTTAACTATGGTCTTTTTCCCACTCCTTCTATACCTCCTTTATCCATTACTACTAGCTCTATTACTCAACCTCCTAGTATCACTTCTCATCCTATTGCGAATCCTACCAATCCTCCTGTAGAACTTGTGAAGGAACCACTTGTTATTCCTCCTAGTTCTCAACATGTGTCAAACAAAGCGAAACGTAAAAAATCTACTAATCAACGTCGTAAGAAGCGTAGGGCTAATGCTAGGGCCCATGCTTTTGTTCTTTGAAATTCTTTACCTTCTTTTGACCAACCTATGCCTAATGTGTTGGAGGAAGTTAATGTTCATAATGATGTTAAGATGAATGATTATGATGATTCTATTCACATCTTAGATCCTATTTTAATTAATCTTGATGAGGAGGATACTCTTGATGGTCCTATTGGTCCTAGTGATGAATATGAGACCATTGATCTTGATACCAATTTACCTCATATGCTTTCAACTCAATTGATAATTACACCTAGTATCAAACATCACGATTCTCAAGAGGATCCTTGTTTGGAACTGGCTATTATTGCTACTGTATTAGATATAGTCCCTCTTGCAAGTTTTTCACCTTCCCTAAATGATATAAACTGAGATAGGGAGCGTAGGTGATGCACTTGATTTTCTTGTCCTTCATGGTATCCCTTTTTGTGTTTGCCTGCTGTATTATGCTTCTCCCGTAATGTGTTTGATAAATGTTTGTTAGATTCTTTTATACGACCCTTGTTACTTTGTTGGTGCAAGGTGATGAAGGAATAAAACCTGTTGTGTAATTCCTCTATATGTATCTTTACTCTTCTATATGTTTTTTTCATGTTATGTTGTACTTGTTCTATTGTTCATAAATCTTTTCCTTGTGTAGTCCGCTTGGATCTGAGACATGGTAGCACTGATTCTTTTTGGTCTCCATGTTGTTGTCCAAAAAGACTCTTCTTCGTACCTGAGTTTTCTTTCCTCCATTGTGATTTTGGTTTTACTTTCTTTGGGGAATGATGTTAATTCATTTGCAATAATATCATATCTATATATACATATTATCTTATGATCATACTAACCCCATAGTAGGTAGATCCCTTATGTGTTCTTTGTATGTTTATGTGGTATTTCCCTTGTTTTTTCTTTGTTTGGGGGCATCTCATAGTGGAAACGTAATTAGTAGAGCTGTTTATGTTTCTGTTAAAGCCATTGCTCCTGTTAAAGTGTTAGTAATGAATTTAATGTGGGGGCATACGCTCTACTCACTTTTTTCACACACACACTTTCAAAATATTTTCAAACTTAAAAACTTCTCCCTTTATGGATTAAAGACTAATCCTTAAAGCATGCTTTTTTACCTTATAGGATCTCTTGATCCCTCCAGTTTCAATTTACAATGTTTTGATCCCTTAAGGTTGGAAGGTGTCCTTAAGACCGGAGCTCCCTGATGGTTTGACTAGTAAGTAGCCACATTCACTAGGCTGTTCAAGTTCATCTTTCCAGTTGCACTATTTCCTTGTGTGGTTCATAATGGGACATAAGTTCTCATTGGGTGAGATAATCACACCCTCTCTCTCTTTCTCTTTAACTGGTGATGTCTCTTTTGATTTCAATAAGATTATCTTTTCTTCATGATCTCCTTTACCAAGAGTTTGCATCAAGTCCATACTCTTGCTAAAGTGGGGGCTAAATGTATAGTCAGAAAATGGAAGCACTTCCATTGTAGACTAGTTTAGGCTTTCGAGTAAGTGGTTTGGGGTCATGTCAAGCGCCTTGAATGGGTCTCTGACTTAGATCTAGATTTCCTCTTGTTCTGCCCCATTTCCCACTTTTCTCAACTACAAACTGAGACTTTCTGGGTCAAAATCGACCTTTCTAGGTCAAGTTTGACCTCAACCTTGACCCTGGCCTAGGTTATAATTGACCTCAATTCTGACCCAGGGTCCAGATTTCAAGTTTCCAAGGTTTTCAGATGTCAGGCTTTGGAAAGGTTTAATTCCCGCTTCTGGGTCGGCTATTTTGGTCTTCAGAGAAACAAGTCTTGAAATTATATTTAATATAGGTCCACTTCTAGGGATATAGGTCTAATTGGAATTTAATTCTCTTATGTAGGCCTCTCTAGAAGATTGTGCCCTAGATTCATATATAAGGAAGCCTTCTCCTCTCATTTTCTCTAACCATCTAAGACTCAAGAAGGGAAATCTAAGTGTGAAGGACAAGCTAAGAAGAAAGATTTGAAGCAAGCTAAATATCTATTGAAGCAATCATATACTCTCAAGAATACAAGCATTCAAGCATCTTCAAGTACTCAATTCATCAAGGAGATCCATTGGTAGCTATTGAAGTATTCAAGCTCTATGGAGCCCTCTTGTTGAAGATTTATCCATCCACATTCCTCCAAGCCTCTTCCTATTCCAAGATCCATTCAAGATTGGTATTGAAGATCTACAAGCAATTGATTTGAGACATCCTACATCCAAAATTCTACATTCTACATCCATTTTGTGCATACATACTTGTGGATCCATGGATTCAAATCTGCCACATGGGTTTCAATACAAGCAAGGTGAATTTGTTCATTTACTTATGCAATTTCAATTATACTTTGAGGTTAATTCCAAAAGTGGGGTTTGACCAAGGCAAACCCCTCCCCCCCCCAAAAAAACCTTTTTTTTGCAGGGAAAGGTTCATAACAATGAATTGGAGTGCAAAATTAGATACCCTTTTCGGCAAACTATCGGGATCCAGAAGCATATTTTCTGTCACAGATTTTGGGTCAGAATTGACATTCTGTTCTGGGTCAGAATCGAAAATTCTGGGTCAAAGGTGACATTCATTTTTGGGTCAGAATTGACATTTTGTTCAGGGCCAGGATCAAAAATTCTGGGTCGGACTTAGAAATCCTGGGTCAAAGGTGACATCCACTTTTGGGTCAAAATTGGAATTGAGCCAGATCATAAAAATATATCTGGGTTTTCTTCGTCTCTGCATTTCTGTTCTAGATCTGGTTGCAGATTTTCTAGAAAATCAATGTAGACACCTGAAAACATCATTCTTCAGATCTATAGCATTTTAAGGTTAGTACTTTTCTTCAATTCATTTCAATTAAAGTTTTTAATCTTCCTAAATCTGTCACACATTCTCTTCTATAAAACAGAATCTAAGGTCTTCCTCTTTATTCTCATTTCCAATCGATTGATCCATTTATGTATTGATCCTTCCTTTGGGGTTAATCAATTTGAATCCTTCCTTTGTATATTTGAGGTTAGAAGGAACATCTTATCTTTCTTACACATTTCAACCCACACAATCAACACATCACAAATCCCACATTTACCCTTTACATTTTGTTAAAACAACCATTTTATATATTACATTTTTATTTATAAATTAAGTTTACTTTATTCAATTTTTAATTTATAAATATAAATTAGTATATATTAATTTAATTAATATATATTGATTTATATTATTTATTTTATATGAAATTATTTTTGTAAGATTTATATTATAGAATATGATTGATTTTAATTATTTTATATTGAGTTGTGGAATTAATAAAAAGTAATTTATAAAAGTTAATTTTGCTTGTATTTTAATTAAGTTATGTTTTAATTAACTTAATTAATTTATAACTTGATTTAGTTTTGAATTATAATCGTTTAGGATTATAAGGGCATTCTGAAATATTTTGGAATTAAATATTAAAGTGGGTTTTAAATAGGGGGATTAATTAATATTCTATCAATAAAATTAGCATTAATATTTAAGCCAATGACGTGTATTATGGAATAAGATAATTTTTGTTTAATAACATAATAATGTTATATAATTGGATTTAATAATCTGACACAAAATAAATTTTGTATGCATATCCTATGTCATGTTTATTGGTGTTGTTAAGTGTCAGTGTGGGTAGAGTAATGCCCTAGGTGATGATTTTGTCTTTCGTACTTGAATTATTTTTATGGATTTATACTTTTTACTCTTTGGGTTTATATATGGAAATTTCATAACCATTTGATGCCATGAATGGTTCATGTGTGGTTTTGGGTGCAACCATGAGTTATGTATGTGTTTTATTGAGTCTTGATCATTATGTTATTTGATCTATTGATGATTAATGATCTATTTGAGAGAGATGTTATTGGTGCTATTGATGATTAATAATCTTGTGATATGAAAAGTATGAGAATTAATAATTGTTTATTGAGATGTCCATTATGGGATGGACATTTTGGATCCTTGTATAGGATATTCTATATTATGCTCCAACATTTGTCTTTGGTGATTATCATGATTTATTGATTTATGAGAAGTCTTTTATGGTTTTGGTTTTGCCTTCTCTTTGGTTATTTTGGTTGGAGCATTAGGGTAGGTTATCTATGAGCATAGGGGGGAAGTGGCTTGCAATGGGTGTCGGGGCCCTAAAGTGGCTGCAAGGATAACTCATTATAAGCTGAGTAATAAGTGATAACTTAATAAATTTATTAGGAAAGAAACCTTAATAAGATAATTATGTACCTCACCATTCCTTGAGTGCTAGTATAGGCTAGGATGAAGTGAGAGATGATGCTTTCCCATCTAGTGAGATGTTGAGGTTTGGTATTGTTAGTTTCCTTGTCTGTACAAAAGGATTAGCGATACCACATATGGTCACTTGGGCGTCAAGGTCTAGAGAGGCTTCCAAGATAAATCAAGAGGTGATATATGTGACGACACTTGCCTATATGTGTTGTAGGATCCTACATTATAGTTGGTGCTCTTTATTTGTGTCTCGATCATTTATACTTGATAATCTTATAGCCATTACTACCATTTTATCTAATGTACCTTTGCATTAATCTTTCTTGTTTTTGGATGTTTCCTTGAGCGAGGCCTAGTCTTTATCTCCTCAACACGGTGGGGTGGACCTCTGGGTTCCACATAGTCAGGTGGTAGTGATTCTATTAGTATCAAGATCTGACATTTGTGCTCTTGTTCTTGGATGATCCTAGTTATTGCTTCTATCTTCTTGTTAATTTCTTGGAGATTTCATATTGTGATCATGATATGTCTACCATATATTCTATTATGTATTGATTTTAGACATCCTTCAGGAGATGCATATTTGTACTTATATTGTATTTATGCTTTGGTTCATTATTGTGGTCCCTGTAATATGTTTAATGAAAGTTGTGTTATCTTGTATACCATGAGGTATCAGTTGTATGTTATTGTATGTACCTTTTCTTACATTTATAGTGAATGTTCTTATTGATCCATTTCTATGCATATGTTGGTCTACTTTATGATTCATGTTCTTTTCATTATGGTTAAGTAAAGATCTAGCTCATGTTTCAGTTTGGGTTCTAAAATGAACTTAGGATATATCATGTGATTATCTATGGTTGATATTATTAGTTTAGTTAATGTAGTTAAAACTAACTATGTCTTGGAACCCTTGGGAATGTTAACTATGTTGTATAATTTAGTGTAATGTCTTATCATGTGTACTTGAAATTATTGTTAGGATTAAGTAATACTGAGGGGGGGGGGGTAAATCAATATTACACCACTTTAAACTTAAACTTAGTAAATTCCAACTTAACCAGATAATTGCTGAAATGAAAAGAACACAAACATAAAACACACAACTCATAACACCATGAATTTGTTGTCGAGGAAACCTAGGCCAAGGGAAAAACCTAGTGGGGATGATACCCAAAAATATGTACTAAAAGTATTATATTCCTGTTAGGGGACCTAGCACATTTCCTTGTTAGAGGAATAGAAAACCCTATTAAAGGATACTGAGATCACTGCTCATACAATCAGAAATATGATTATGTTACAATGATTTCTCAATAGTGAACAATACAAGCATTTTTTATGATTAGGTATTTCTAGTTGTAGCTCGCATCACCATCTATATGATTCTAAAATTACAATGCATTCATCTATTTGCATCCATTCATTCCATCACATTCATACTTCGCTTCACAAAAAACTCTTCCTATATATATATACATCATTATATGTCCCATCAGCTTCCAATGCATCACAAAATAGAGTTAACACTTATACAAAATGTAAATACCAAGTTGGCGATCATACACTAGGAAAACATAGGTAATCCTCAATCTGAATCCAACATAGCACATTTGGACTCCGCATTATACTCCCGTAATCATCAGAACCTTTCATCTGTCCTATATCAGTGTTACTTTGTCTTCTCATGTCTTCAACATACTATAACTTACCGTGATCAACAAAAAAACATAAGAGACCTTAAATTAAGGTGATATATATCCCAAAATAGCTTCTCCTAAGCCCGCATGTCTTCATTCGTCATATACTATGTTTTCTGCCCAAAACTGTAATGTTATACTCTATAATTCTACTTTCTGGACTTAGTCATTTTGCAAGCTATAACTCCAAAACTATGTTTGACACCAAGAGACCATCCATACTAGATGTTTTTTTCCATAAATAACAACCCTAAAGTGTTACAGAACATTCCTGAATGAACAACTTGCCAATAATCTCTCCCTTTGGCATTGATGGAAACACTTAGCAAAAAATGACTAAGTGTCAATACCAAAAAGAATATACATTGTACTTATATAACTCCTTTATATATTAATCTATCTCTTATCTGTATATTTTTCATATCTTCTCTTCTCCCCCTTTGATATCAATGGCAAAGGTATACAAAAATGTGGAATAACAAAATTGCTTACCAAAAAGTTTATACCATCTTTAGCATATCCTGTAATGAGATTTCCAGGATCTTCACTTCCTCTGACCAAGTCTTTACTAGTATCTGACTCACAAGAATCAGTCCATTTAGTGTAAAAGAGGATGTATTTGTTGCCTTTATCTTGGTAGGCATGAATCCAGTGAGGGCCTACTCTATTTTCTCCATGTCTGAAAGGAGGATCTCAAGAATTGATAGCTTAGGAGTAATTAAAATCTTCAGCATATCAAATCTTCCCACAACTCTCCCTTTCTCTATATCCAAAACACTCAATTTATCCAATATCCTAGACACTTCTCTGTCAAACTCTAATATTTTATGTGAGGAGGTCTCACAACTATTCATCAACTTGTCCAAAGTTTGTCTGTCCTTTTCTATTATATCCTTAATGTTCTTAATTTTTATGATAGGATTTATATAATAAATGTATAACTTTATGCCATCCAACACACAACTCTTTGCTTCAGATATGGTTTTGCTCAGTATGCCTAAGTTCCAAGAAATAGACTTGCATACTTCCTCCAACTTCTTCACAAGATACTTCTTCTCTGCCTTTTCTTCAGTGATATTCTCTAAGGGCTCTTACTGACTATCAAAGTCATCTATTACCTTGTTAAAATTCTTAGTATTGTCCTTTGATTGGAAAGAAAGAGGTATACGTAGGAGTTTGATGAAATTATCAACACCTCTTTCCATTACCCTTGACTTCTTCTCACATTTCTACTTAGTTCTCTCCTTCACTTTTGCAAATGTGATGAAGGACAACTTCATCAACTCATCCTCATCCATACCCTAAAAATCAGTGTTCATAGTTCTATCTCCACTTGCCAACAATCAAGATGAAGAAATAGATGCATGAGTTTCTTGTTTCACTTCAACTTTATCTACCGCTTCCTTTGCTAATTCAGTTTCACTCACTTTCTGCTCTTCTTTCTCTGTCACTGTTAGATCAATTATTCCTTGATCATTTCCATTATTCTTCTCAAAAGGATCACTAACATCATGCGAAGTGTCCAAAGACACAAGCACCAGAAACAAAGAAATATGGTTGCTTCACAGTATTGAAAAAATGACTATTTTCTTCATCCTTTGATGTACCAAGGTTTACATCATCTATTCTTGATGACTCACCTTTTAGAATTTTAGGATTAGTAGCCTTGGGAGGTAAGGAATTCTCAGGTTTAGTTCCCATCAAAACCTTATTGATGTAGTCAAGGATGGAGGATCCAATGAAGGATTGTCCAAACTTGCAGCCAATAACCATAACAGCGGAAACAACCAAATACATAGAAATATAATCAACATTCAACTTTCTATTATCATAGATAAAAAATTACATACAACATGTCAGGTTGTAAGACATTCCAAGTTATGGCCAAATACAAAGATAAAACTCAAGATCTACTATAGATCTTCTGTAAGCATCAGACCATTAACCTTTTGTCAAGACTTACACTCACTGTCCAGATTCTCAGATCCAACACTTCGATCTGCTCCTCTCAATCTTATGCCCTAAGCTAATAACAAAATACAACTTAAATACAAAAGGTAACCAACATGTCGGCCTACAATAATAAAAAATTGGAGAAAGCCCCGACCTAGATTTAGGTCTACACAATCCCCAAAGAGGGATCCAACATTAATGTTGTGATCCAAATTAAATGCAAGAGTCAGATAGCAATTCAGCCTGCAAATCTAACAAAGTAAACCCAGTCAGTAAAACATACCACCAAGCAATAGAAACCCACTAAGTGAAAACTATTGAGAAACCTACACCAAAACCCATCAGTGACACCGAGCACCGAGCCACCAAAGTAACCAAGTCACCATAGCGACTGAGTACTGAGAAAATACTACCGATCAAAGCACCACCAAGATTAGTCACCGAGTTGACCAACCATTGATCAATAGGAAATCGAGAAAATGAGTACTAAACTGAGGACTCCTCTAAGATACCAAACTCCAAGAACAAACATATTTTTTTTGATACAAGATTGCCAAGAATCCTAGGATGCTCCTACATCAGACACCCCAGGTAAAGAAGATGTTCCCATAAAGGAAATCATGAACATCTTAAGGGAATCAGAATAGGTATTCCATACTTTTTCTTCACCCATATCTCCTCTTTCCCTTCATTCCATGTTTTTTTTACTTTATCCATTGTCTCCTTCGACCAATTCATATGCTCTGCACATTTCTTAAATCTCTTGTCTGCTACCGACAGTATCTGACACTGACCATCCTCTACACTTTTGATACCATCAACATTTTAGTGAACGACATTCTCATCCAACCTACTAAGTGACTCACTATCATCTGTATCTCTCTACATCACTAGTGTCAACATTTGCTGCACCACCTTATTCAAAAATACCATCTGTTTCCTAATCCCTGCAAGTTCCTCAGAGATGTCATTCTCTTTTCCCTTCAAACTCTCCTACATGTTATCGTTAGGGATAGGTTCATCATCTCTCTTCTCTTCATTTTTTTCACTGTTATTTGGACAACATCTGATAACTCCACATCCCTTAGTCTCTAATTCCTACAAAGGTATCTATTTATGCTTGGATCCACCCTACCTTACAACATAGGTATTTGCACGAACATCAAACATAACATGTCTATCATATTGCTAAGTTATACCGAGAAATAGGTGACAAGCATCCATAGGCAACACATCATATAATATCTCATCATAATAAGATCCAATCTTAAAATTAACAAGGCATTTCTCCTCCACCCTAACCTTAGACACATCTTATATCCAACTAATGTTATAAGGATTAGGATGTTTCCTCCTTCCCAAATTCAACTTACTAACCATTTATTCTAAAACAAAGTTCTCCTAAATTGCCACCATCAATTATGACATTACATAGCTTATGCTTGCACTTACATCTGGTTCTGAATAAATGTATTCTCTGCACTAGTTCATTAAAACATGCAGCCAACCTTCTAGTGATCATAACTTCACCTTCTTCTACAACATTCACTAAAATTTTCTCGGTAGTCAGGTTGAACTTATTTTGAGGACATGACTAGGACCTATATCCTTTCTCACCACACTAAAAACAAGTACCAATGAAATCACTTCTTCCTCTTCTTCCATACCCATGATTGTAATCCTTAGTGGTTTGACTAATACTAGATCCTACCTCGGTTTGTTTAGGATTCTCCACCACCTTACTCTCAACAGGTGTGTCATCAGTCTTACCACCTCAGTTTCTATTATTCTATTTGCTCTCAGACTTCTTGTTGAGCTTCTCCTTAATCTTCAATGCCATTTGATAAGAATCTCCTATTGTTTTCATCCGAACAGTAATTAACTCTTCCTGAATACTAGGTCTCAAGCCATAGATATACCTAGCAATTTTCTCCTTGTCAGCTTCCAAATGTCTAGTCCTAATTAGGATTCTATAAAACTCCTCGATGTAATATTGCACTAATTTGTTTTCCTACCTCAAACCTTGCATTTTCTTGAACATATCCAATTCATAATCTACTGGAATGAATTTCTTCTTTATATTTTCAACCATTCGGTTCCATCTAATGATCTTGTCTTTGCCTCTCCGACTTATTTCCAATTGAACTTCTCTCCACCATATGTTTGCATGCCATTTTAGCTTTGTCTTTGCAAACCAAAATCTATAAGGATCTTCCACTTCTTCATACTCAAAGTATGCATCCATCTCATTAATCCAATCGATCAACTCTTCTGGCCTAAGGCTTCCAACAAATGTAGAAACTTTGATCTTAGGTCTTTTCCAAATTTTAGATACAACTCTCAGAAATCTAGCCTCCTCTATATTTTTGAATTCTTCTATAGCTTCTTTGAAATGGTCTTCTTCTTCAGACTCTTCACCATTATCTCGGTGTTCTCTAGATGCATTCTTTCTTTTCAACTTCTTTTGTAGACCTTGAACTTTATTTTGCAAAGCTCGGAAATCTTCAAGATTGAACTCCACCTTAGGTTCTGTTGGTTGTATTCCAGGTTTTGGTTTCTGTCCCTCAACTTTGTGGTTTTCCCTCTCCAAGTTTTCATGTTTTCAAGTCTAAACCTGTGAGAATATTCAAAAGGCTTGAAACCCTTGCTCTTATTCAGTGTTCAAATTTGAAGAAAAACCCTAAGGTGTTGTTCGCTTATGTTTCTCAGTTACCTTTTTGCCTCACTTAAGTCATGAGTTGTATTCTAATCACTTAGTCGCACAAATTAAATGACATATTCCTTTTTATTCTCAGACTTAGCGATTAGCCTTTGTCGCATTGTCCCATGCAACATTAGAATATTCCTTTTGCTTTCCCAGACTTCGCGATTTACTTTGTGTCGCATAATCACGGAATCGTTAAACAGGCCAACAATATATCAAGGGGCCCATAGATAGGTCGGGAAGTTGCAAGGAATTTTCAGCAGTTAAGGGTTTATTATGAGACATTTTAATTTCCTTGTGTCACGCGATCGCTAAATAAGTCTGAGGTGAAGTATGATGCAAAAGCCTTTGTTGTGCAGTCTCTAGAAAAGATGCCGGTTAAGTTAAAACTTCTGAGACCTTGCGACTAACCTTTTATGGTTTGGGATAAAGCACAGTTGGGTTGTCGCTAGATAACTTAGCTTTCAAATCATGATAAGACACATGTCAAGAGGAAAATTAACTTCAAAGGGTGATCGCTTAAAGCTAAAGGTTTTTTCAGTGACTACGAGACTAATTAGGAGTTTCTGTTGGTCGCAAGGTCTCAAAATATTTTAAGGGTATGAGAAGTTACTTGGCGATTAAGCGACAGCCGTTAGATAAAGTCATTGAAAGATCCTACGGTAGTCGCCAAGTCTGAGAATAAAAGAGCCCAAGGAGAAAAGTCCTCATGAATCAGCGGCTAAGGGTTTTTCGCGAGGTCGTCAGATAAATTAAAGGGCAGGATGCCTTGTCGCGACGTCTCAGGAAGTTTTGGCACTTAGTATTTTCATTTAGTGATCGGGCGACTAAAGGCAATCGCGCGATCTGGCAAAGGAAAGATAAAATTTGGTGACTAAGAGATAACTGCAGAAGTTAACACTAACAGTTTGTCGCGTAGTCTCATAAAAGAACGTGGGTTAGTGATAACCACTGACAACTTTGATTTCCTCTTTGTCGCGTGATCACCAAATGGTGACTGTGGTTAGCAATAGTAAAGGAGGTTGTGTAGTCACCATGTCTCTAGAGAAATCATGGGTTAAGGTTTGGGGTTAGCAACAAAGAAAATATATGCGGTCGCGTGGTCACTTAATACCAAATTTTGTGAAAAGGCGGCAGTATCAAGTATGTCAGTATGAATCATTAATCCGCCAATCAGAATTTTAAATTTTGATTACTGCGCATAAAAGGTTAACTAAGATGTATGACAGTGGGCCAATCCCAGGATGACATGTCAGCTCATTTTAATTTTATAAGGTTTTGCCAAGGATTCAGTTTTATAAATTTGATTTTCCTGTCACACTCAGGAAACTATGGCTAGGTTTTCAATTATGTTCGCAGTATGTGGAATTAAAGACGAAATTGATGTTCTAAAAATTATGAGCTATGTAGTTCAAATGGTTACTATAAGGAGTTGATGGTATGTTCATTTGCATTCACCTTGCTTTCAGAATTCCAAAACTTGAAGAGCTAAGTTGTCTAACAGAGTGAAATTTGAGAGAATTGCAGGGTTTTCTGTTGTTTTAAAAGCCCATTATTTCCAGAGAATTGTGCACAGTACAATCTGTGAGTCTCAGTGATAGATTTGTTTCAATAGTGGTAAAGAAAAGGAAATTCAAGCACTGTAAACATGAGCAGAGCGGTCAGTGTAGCCTCGACCAGTGGTGAAAGTGAGAAGGTGGAAGACGAGGCCAAGGGAAAAGTTAATTATTTAGATGAATTCCTCCAGTTGCTTCCTGGTTTGACTTAGAACAAAAGAGCAAATGCAAATGTGCTCATTGATGACTATTGAGATGTTCGAGATGCTATTAGTCCAGGAACAACAGGTTTTTCTCCTTTTAATTATTTTTATAAGAACTCTGATAAGGCTATTCCAGTGTCAAACCCTTGGACTTGTGGTTTAGCTAGGTTAATTGTTCCTGATGTCTTCGTAGATGTAGACTTGTTCCTAGACCTGGCCAATCATTATGATGTTTTGTCCAAAACAATCAAAATAGATTATGGCACTGCCTTATTAATATTGAACATAAATTCATTCATGCAAGCCTTCGGCTTATACAACACCATGTCCACCAGAATTGACATGACGAAGCAGCAACATAGATATACTTTGAAGCCTGGTATTGCTAGAGGCCAATTGCTAAAACATATGCTAAAAGAAGTGAGAAAATATTTGGATCCTATGTTTGGGACCAACCCATATTATTACAAGGATCTACATTTCTATATCAAGTATGTTGCCTATGCCCTGTGTAGAGTGCTAGGGATAGATGGTGATGCAGAGAAGATTAGTGCAGGAATTTTGATGATGGTGTTGGATCTGCAAGAGGTCCACTCCAATACTAGTTATGATTATATTCAACATATCATTGATGAAATGCATGAGGGTTTCATTCCAACTCAGAAAAAGATGAAAAACCCAAAGGAGAAGGAGCCCAAGTTCTTACATTACTCCGTTCTTATGCATCTCCTATTGCATTTCAATTTTGTTATCATGGATGTTAATAATTTAGCCCCTCAGAGGTTCTACCAAGCAAGACCAAATCCTATCCAATTTTGGGTGAGGGTTTGGAATTACACTTCTAGGGACTATGATTATTGTGCTTTTTAGAATTGGATTGTGTATCCAATAGTACAGAGTTTGGGGATCAACAGAACAAGAATCCCACTAAAGATTATGCAATTGCTTAGGCCATGTGACTACATAGATAGGTGGGATGGAAAGCATAATTGGGGTGATTTATTTTTGGAAGAAAACTATACAGTCATCAGGGTATATGGGTGTATTCACCCACCTCATCTCTTACCATATTATGTACCAGAAAGAGTGGCAGAAATGGAATTTATATGGCAGCTATTATTGACAGACAATGAGCATTTTGCGCCACATAAGAAGGGGACTTTGACCCCTAGGCAATTCAGAATTTTTAACTTCACAATTGGCAAGGGTGCTATTGATGTAGTAGGTCAATGGTTGGAAGGATACAGAATGGGGGTAGCCCCTTATAGATATATTGACCCAGAGGGTTTTATGGCAGGGGTAAGAAAGTTGTATACTCCTACAATCCCCAATACTAATGTTCACTGTGAATGCATAGAGGAAGATGCAACAAGGAATATCTTAGATGAAGATGATATTCATACAAGAAGACTAAGGATTCAAGAGTTGTTGAATCTTGAGAGGAAAATAAAGAGAAATGGGATGGCTTTTGGGGGTTTTTACCCTGATCTCCCATATTTTGACAGGATTAAAGCCATGATAGATAACTATTATGTGCTCA
>MU228154.1:1937810-1947997 GCA_018584345.1 Thuja plicata | reverse complement strand
AGTTAGTCATTGCAATCTCTAAAGTGTTCTATAAGTTGTTACAGTGAGGTTTTTGGTTCATACCCAGTGAATGAAACAATCCACCAAACACATAGGCTGAGATATCAGTAATCTTTAAAAGGTAAAACCTGATTGAGTTTGTGGAGCTCAAAAATGAAGAAGGATATTATCTATTCCTTAGAAATTAGCATTTCTCTTGCCTAAAATAGGTTGCAACTGAGTATACCAGGTATACTGTCATCATAAGGTAAGTGTTGCAAGAAAAAGAGCTAACAGGTTTTTCCTGCATGATCTCATGAGTTTTCTTTGGAGGCATCTATTGATAGGACTTTGTGACCGGTCTCATCAAAAGAGATAAGTTGTCACTAGGTACCAGGGTACTAGACAAATTTTCCTTTAAAGGTTTTCCAGAGAATGAATTCTCCAGGCCTTCAAGCACCTGAGTATCAAGTCTCGACGATGCGGGGAGCTAGGTTGGGCAAGTGACTATTTTTGTTCGGGGGGATAGCTGGTTTTACTCATCTTCTCTGAGGATTTTGGCAATGGGGATGGGGTTTCCTGCAAGCATGTTAAATTTACCAAATAAACAACAAAAGATAGTCCAGAGATAGAGTTTATTACTTCTACTTATAGTTATGCAACATACTTCAAATATCAACCATGCTTTAATGAACTACACTAAATACTAAACATATAAAGAACTAATGATTCATACATATTAAATAGCAAGAGGAAATGAGATCATTAATATAAACTAAACATTAGAGAAAAGGACATTAGAAAAATACAACACAAAATAAATTGCTAACTCGGAGATCAGAACATCAACAACATCATTGCCAGAAACTGTTCTTCCTTCTTTATTAACAGGGTGTTCCAGCATCACTGGTGTGTACATCAATGGCTCCAAGGGAGCATCTAAATACTAAGAAATATTGAGTATTAAGCTCCTGAAAACAACTAAAAATGAAATGATAATAGTATTGGACTGCAAAATCATCAATTCCCCCCCCTTTGTTATGAGGTCAAACTTCTTATTTATACACATATTTTTTCCCTAAAACTAACCTAATCTAGCTGTACACTCAATATTAAAATACATTATTCGGTGGTCGGTACTACCTGCACCACTTACAATCACATCAAAAAGAGCCAAAGTTTGACAGGACAGAGGAAGAAGATAAGAAGAGAAGTATGGAAGAAATGGCATAGAGAAGAGTGTCGGGGTAAAAATAGAAGAAATTTGATCTTTCCAGAGTTTGAGGCTACATGCCTCATCAATGGAAAATGAAGCTCACTGTCCTCAATGTACCAGGTAGTTAATGCTAGAGTGATGCCTTGAGAGAATCACCTATCAAAGCCATCTTTCCATCTGACATGCCTTATCAGGATCACCTACCTACTAACCACCTTATTAACTGCTTGACAATGAATGATTGGCTCTAGGGAACCTGGACACGGGTCACTATGAAAGAATGCATAACTTTGGATCTAAAATTCTAGAGTTCAGGAGCTTACACTCAAAGAATAAAGAATTTAAAAAATTTGCACCCTGTTGGTGAGAATCTCAAGAGTCTAGAGAACTTTACTATGCCTTGTATATTTTGTAAGCCTCCAAAATTTGGTCAATGCCATCCTCATCTATGTCCTTGACATTATCCCACCGGCCGCTGATGATTCCAAATTTTTCTTCAATATCTCCAGCCCTGTCCCAGAACTCCTCGACTACCTTCACTAAGTCATTAGCCTGAAGCATCATCTTAGATATTCTTGACATTTTCCCTCCGTCAAAGTCCCCGACAGACTGATACCGGGACTCCATCAGCTCATCAAATTTATCGAGGACATAATCCTCTGGGGAACAAGTCCCAATGGTGAAGGGATCAACTTGTGAAACCCTTCCAATGAATTTTTTATACAGGTCCAAAGGATACCAGACCACTATGATCTTATCTTTTAGGGCTGTAACCAGTTGCTTGCTTACCTTAATTTTGAGGCCAAGTCTGGAGTGCTGGACCCGGAGGAATCTGAAGGGATCTTCTCCCAAAATTTCTTCCTTTGTGATGGCTTCCTCCCTGAATTTTATTACTTCTTCCAAATCGGTCCTCTACTCCTCATAATTTTCTATGTCCTTTTCCCATAGGATGACGGTGCCACTTACTTGGCCCACATGATTATTGACCAGGTAAATGTCCAGGAGTGTCACCTCTAAAAATTTCCTTATGACCTTGATCTACTCTATGATCCACCCATTTACAGCCTATGCCTTCTTCTTTATAGCCCTTAGAGAATCTAATTCACCCTGTGGGAGCAGTGTTCTAGAGGTGGAGGCTTCCAGACAGATCTCAGCCAATGGCTATGTAAGTTCTACAAGAAGTCCAAGGAGATTTTCATTCTTCTCTCTTTCCTCCTTTAGCTTCTGCACCTATTTATCATATCGGGCCTTGACTACTTGGGTAGCCTCCCTCACCAGGTCCAATTCACCCTGCTTATCCCTTTTCCCTAGAGGTACTTCTATGACTGTGTATTCTACAACACTTACCACTACTTCCTCTTTATCTGGGGGAGGTGTCACAATGATCGCAACTGTATCTCTACCTAGACTAGTCCAAATAGAGTGGAGTGTCCTGGCCTTCTTCACCTTGGGGAGGATTTAACTTTGTGCCATCATCTCAGCTAGGGAGAGATGGGATTTTTCCACTGTCGGGGCCTTTCTCTTCTTTGCTTCTACCAACCATTATGGTGGCGGGGGTGGCCTTGTTGCTATGGCTTGATCACTTGGATCTTCCCTGGGGTTCTATTGTTCACCCTATCATTTGTGGTCTCTTCAGACTCTTTCTTTGTGTTATCAGGACCACCTGCACTATCCACCTTAGTGGTATCAATACCTTCTGCCTTGGTGTCCTTGTCCTTGGAAGCATATGTAGAATCAACATTCATATCTTCAAGGTTCTCCCCCTTCTACTATTGTTTCCCTTCTTCTACGGCATCATCTGATGAGACATCCTCCTCCATTGGCTTATCCTCTAGAGGTGGTGAAGCTGCCCAAACTAGATCTACCTATAGTACTACAGGGATCACCTTGCCGAATGTTACCACCTGGGGTAAAATGTTACCCATGGTGGGGGGAGGCATCTAGAGAATGGTAGCTGAGTTTAGGGTTGTTCCCATAGGTCTGGTTCCCTCAGTCGAAGCTGACTACCCATCATGCACTTGCCTCTTTTCTATTTCAGTCTCCAGGACCAGGATTTCCTGAACATCTAGGATGTCTACCTGTTCTGGTTCTTTTTCTCTTTCTGCCCAGAATTCCTACTCCGTGATAACTTCCTTTTGAGGTATCTCCCCCTCAGTGGGGATCCTTTCTTCTTCATGTGTGGCTATTTCCTCTGCCACTTTCCCTATATCCCCTTGTAAATTTACAAGCTCGTCTGTCCCAAATAGGTCATTAAAATCATCATGCATAGGGGAGGTATCTAGGGCATTCTCTAGTTCTAGAGAGTCTGGGATAATCTACACCTCGGAGGAGTGGGGCATTCCAAGGTCTATTTCTGCCTTTGGCTGAGGAACATCTATCTTTTTCTTCTTCCTCCTTGTCACCAATGGGGGCCTGGCATCCAATATGGCTGAATGTTCATCCTCCGCTCCTTTCCCCGTTGCTCAGATCATAAGTTTTGCAAGGGAAGGGGAACTAGAAGGGAGGGAAGGATCTGCCAGAATAACCAGGATGCAAAGATGGGTGCTCAATACCTCCTTCATCTACTAGGATGTTGCTAGATGAAGGTGCACCTGTTTCACAGTGGGAACTGAAACTATGGACAAAATCTAGGCTGGGGTACCAGCTATTATTTTTCCTCTATCCTCACCCTATGCAGAGCTTCTGGCCCCAGAAGTGGATCCCTACAAAAATGGGCCAACTCTTCAAGTACTCTTTGGACACACCTTCTAAAAATATGCATGGCTGTGTTCAATTACATTGTGGGTGATGTCCTCAACTGCTGGGCCTTCTGAGGTGTTCCAGTCCACCAGAGGGAGAGCCATTTTGTCTACTCCCTAGGCCTTGTATTGCGGATCCTCTGTGGACCCGATATCCAAAAAATCCTTGGGAAAGTTTCAAAGCTTGAGAAGCTTCATCATGCCTTGTGTCATCCGAAAAAAATGCCAATTTTGGACTTCAAAATCATCCTGGCAGTTTGCCCAATAATATTCAATGTGAGGCTTATGGGGGTTTGCTACCTGGGGCAGTTTCATTTCTATCTTATCTAGAGGATAAAAATTATTCTTCTCTAAGTAAAACTCTGCCAACCCTAGACACTTCAATTCACTTTCAGCCTCTTTTTTTGCTGCAAGGCTGCAAGAGTAGTTCCCGCAGGTTATTGGGAACAGAATGTTGGTGACCTTCTTTAATGCAAAGAAGGCATGTAGCTCCAAAATCTGTCTGCAATATTCCAAAAGAATTATCCTATCCCCATAATGTTTGGGCAATATTTAGGGTTTCCCAGAGAAGCGGGTCACCCGAATGTAAGAGTGTTGCTAAAATTGAATATAGTAATGGCCATAAGTGTTGACAAAAGTCATTGCCTCTTTTGTAAGTTGGTACCCGGCATCCCGAGTGGGTGTCAAAATGTTATAGTAAACAAAGGCATCATTTACTCTACAAAAAATGGAAAAACTGGCTTCCCATTGTATTTGTGAGAAATAATCCCACGGAGTATTCTGGCCCTTGCCAATCTCGAGCACGCCGATAGTGAGTAATCCCCTAGTTATGGGGCGTTGATGCGCTAGTGTCCACAAGACATATGAAGTCATGTAAAATTTGGAGGACCGAGTGACCCTGATGAGCTGGGTGTCCACATGATTGGTGATGATAGTGGCCTAATCGAAAGTTTGTCCCCTAGAGGTGATGCCAAAAAAGAAGTAATACATCCATGCTAAGAACTCCTAGGCATGGGGTTCTCCAAAAACCCTGCATAAAGCGATGATCCCCATTTGTATGTTTTCTTTGAATTTTGTCTGGGGGATCTCCAATTTCTTCTTCTTGTAATATTTTCTTGGAGTCTTAAGCCAATTGGAGTTGAGGTGTTCCCAGGCCATGCTCAGGAGCTTCTCAAATTCACTTAATGCTAGGGTCTGGGTGATAACTGTAGGATTGGAAAATTGGGGGATCCCTAGCTCCAAATAAAATGGTGTAGTGTTAAGAGACACCATGGGCGTTGGGTATCCTGAAGGAATAGGAGCAGTGAGCATGACAGCCTAGATGGCTATGTTGTAGTGTTCCACCAGTGTGAGAATGAGCTCCAGAAACTACACTAAGCAGGGGAAGCAGGTAGCCTTGAGGATCCTGGAGGTAGCCACATTAAGTGCCATCAGATCTCCAACCTTGCGCTGAATGAACATTATTTTTACCAAGGCCTGCATTTCGGCCCACGCTCTGACACTTGTGTTGGTGATCAACTGTAGCTTGGAATCAAAATTTGATCCCAAAATAGCCTCTCTCTTTAGATATTTCATTGTGAGTGGGATTTTCTCTAAGGACTTCTCGGCCTTGGTCCTGGTGGCTTCCCTTGTTGAAGTAGTAGGGAGTTCTAGGCTCCTGGGTGGAGAAGACGCTGATGCTTTAGACATGATTGACAAGTAAATTTTGGCAATCTGTAAGACCGAACAACCGTCAGTATAGATGATATAATTGAATTCTGGATCCCAGAGATTTCATCACTGCCTTGCATTTGTTCGAAAAGGTGTTAGTTTAAATCAAACCCCGAAAACATATATATAGTAAACAAAATAACTTACTTGGGAATTTGATCAACGCCCAGGGGTTCCAAGGATTCTAGCTCATGTGATAAATGAAATGAAGGCCAAAGGGGAACTTGGGACCCGAAGTCTGGAAAAAATGACCGTTATTGACATGACCAGAAATTAGCCATACTAGGCTGACATGGGGTGTCATGTGGTCATGTAGTAAAGGGAGTAATGGAAATAACAATGACAGCTATTTGAACATGCAAGGAAATGAATGCCACTTGGGCCAGTTTTAAATGCTCATGCATGGGAAATTAAACTTTCCATTAAAATGGAAATGACAGAGGAGAGAGAAAACCTATAAATTCAACCAGGTGAGGTGCTGAGTTTGAGTTTGCAAACACAAGAAGGGAGAGCTCAACAATTCAGATAAAACACAAAAGGGCACGGTGAGTTCGCCACAAAAGAGGAAGGATATATAGAAATATACATAAATTACAAGCACCTACATAGAGGGCCAAAGCACAATGAGGGCCAAAGAACAACTCACATTTTGATACAAGAAAAAACCAATATACAGCTACCTACAGACAGATTGCAAAATCTAAAGGATATACACAAGAACTACGCTACTTTACAACTACATAGAGGGCAGACAACCCTTTGGAAAAGCCATCCCACCAACAAGAGGCAAGAACAAGAACCAAACGGGACACCACAGGCAAAAAAAAAATGCAACAGAAACCAAAACAAAACCAGAAAGCATGAAGGAGAACTAGAAGGGCCTACCTTGGGAATGAGGAATGCAGGAGAACAAACACATGAGGCACTCTACAACTGATCAGCTTCAAACAACCATGAACGCACAACTTCTAGTTACTGTCAAGAAATGTTTAAGCTCTGAGAGAAAATCACATTTAATCTCTATTAAATCACCTTAATCGCTCTGGGTAATTTGTTCACGGTAAATGTAACAATGACTTGTGAAACTCTATTTATACCCTTAGGGTAAAAAAAAAATCCTGCTTTCCTCCCGCAAATCCTGAGAAGGTAAACCTCTAGACTTCGGGCCTGGGGGTCCCATGGAACCAAATCTTCTAAAAAAAGAGGAAGTAGTTACAAAGAATCCCGGAGTCCAAAATCTAGCTAGAGCAAAGAAGACAAGAATACTCTAGGACTGGGTCCCGGAGGGAGGAAAACCAAAAATAAAAGGAAATGACGCTTGCAACAATAAAGGTTGGAGGGAAACAAAAGGAAAACAAAAAGAAACCAAGGAAAAACAAAAAGAGAAAAGGGGGACCCAAAATTTTTCCAACAAAATGTAGGGATGGGTATGCAGGGCATAACAACATCCTCACTCCAAAAATCTCCAGCAATTGGTAATCTAACTCCTTTTCTTACGATTGAAAATTTTCTCTGATACCACATGATGTAGTCAAGGATGGAGGATCCAATGAAGAATTGTCCAAACTTGAAGCCAATAACCATAACAAAAAAAACAACCAAATACACAAAAATATAATCAACACTCAACTTTATATTATCATAGATAATTAATTACATCCAACATGCCTGGCTGTAAGGCCTTCCTGGTTATGACCAAATACAAAGATAAAACTCAAGATCTACTATAGATCTTCTGCAAGCATCATGCCATTTACCTTCTACCAAGACTTACACTCACTATCCTGATTCTAAGATCCAACACTTTGATCATCTCCCCTCAATCTGATGCCCTAAGCTAATAACATAATACAACTTAAATACAAAAGGTAACCAACATGTAGGACTACAATAATCAAACATTGGAGAAACCCTTGACCTAGATTTAGGTCCACATAATCCCCAATGAGGGATCCAAAATTAATGTTTCAATCCAAATTAAATGCAAGATTCGGCCAGCAAGTCGGCCTACAAATCTAACAAAGTAAACCCAGTCGGTGAAAAAACCATAGAGTAACAGACACCCACTCGATGAAAACTATCAAGCAACAAACACTGAAACCCGTCGGTGACACCAAGCACCGAGCCACCAAAGTAACCGATTGACCAACAATGACCGAGTACCAAGAAAATACTACCAAGAAGAGCACCACTGATCCTAGTCACCGAGTTGACCAACCACCGATCAATAGGAAACTGAGCAATCGAGTACTCAACTGAGGACTCCTCTAAGCTACCAAACTCCAAAAACAAACAATTTTTTTTGATAAGTGATTTCCAAGAATCCTAGGATGCTCTTGCATCACTTATCAACTGCCTTCTATGTTTCCTCAATAATTTCTTCTTACTTTCTTCCCATTATCTTCACCAATCTTGACTTTGTTTGCAACAAAGGTTTCAAAGCATTTAATATATTTTTCATTTCTTTTAATAAAACAATAGGTAACATATCTTCAACTACTTGTACTTTGATTGCTTCATCTTCTATATGTGCTAACTATTTCCTTATTTATAATTTCTCATAAAGTTCCTTTGGTATTACCTTCTACTTCTAACAAGTTCATCTTGAAAGCAAGTAAATGGTTTATTACCATGTCTTCAGTCAAAATTTTATCAAATGCATCATACCTCTCATAGTATCTGATCAAGGTGTTAAGCTTTCCCTGCTTAATTATCCTCTTTGCCAGTATATTTTTATGTTAGTCTTCTAGAGTTGTTTCACATCTAGGCTCTTTTCTTCAACTTTATTCTCTTCTCCCTTCTTATTTTCAACTTATGTCCTCTTTCTCTTAGGCAGAGAGTCCTATTTGGTGGACCTTGTGTTCCTTCTATGCAATTCCTTTGGTTTTTCTTGTTACGATGTTCTATTAGGTGGTGTAGGTGTAGTCTCAGGTATATTAATCATAATAGGGGGTGTACTAATAACCTTCTCAAATTTTAGAGGTGGAAGGGCTGCAGGAGAAATGCTCACCAATCTAGAAGCACTTTTTGTCATCTTCTTTCTTACCTCTTTCATCTCCTCCTTTGTTATAATAGCCTTGGCTGCTAGATCATCTACCACATTTTCTACTTCTCTCTTTCTTGTAGCTCGAGTATGCTCTTCCCTTATCTTCGTAGACTTCTATTCATAGGTACCCCATTTTTCTTTGGATGGATCAATTTTTGATTATAGAATATGTTCTACTTGCATGGTTAAGACCTCAAAACTGACTTCATATCCCAGAGGATAACACCACTTTATCCTAGGTTGTATTGCCTCAAAGAAAACACAAACATTTTCAACCATGAAACAAATTGTATCCTTGTATTTTTATACCAATGCCTTAAGGATCCTCATTCTTTACTTCATCTATCTTTGCAAGTTTTTTATTATCCCAAATAATTCATCATCAACCCATGTATTGTTCTTTCTTCTATAGCTCTGTGTGATCTGAATTCCAGTGGGTTCATTGTCCTTCCAAGCTCTAGGATGTATACCAGGAAAACTATGAATAATATGCATATACATGTGTATAAATAAAGACCCAAACCTCAATTCCTTTGACTTATCATTCTCCAAAAATTGTTGTGCAATTACTTAGCAAAGGTTATACTTAACATTTCTTTCACCATTCTATATGCCATCATGATCAATTTCGCTGATATTGAGTTAGGTTGGCTGCTGGAATGTAGTTTATATCCAAGAATCATTAAAATCAATCTAACATATTATTGAAAAATGTCCTTAATGGTCATCGCTCTCTTATCCCATCATGAATGCATTAGGGTTTCCACCTATTTCTTTGTGTTCTTCTCTATGACAGGGATAACACCAGAGTTATCCAAACTTATTATAGCATGAATTAAGTCACTTAAAATATTTACTGGTTGATCTCCAAGATAAAAGAACTGGTCGTGAAATCTTCTCAGAATGATCTTAATCCATTCCTCTTCACTAAATTCATAGAGTTCAGTTATTCACATTATACTAAGGTTCTCAATATGTGCGAACTCGACTTTCATCTTACCATCTTCTCCAATAATGTCCTTCATCTCTTTATAGATCTCAAAGTCTTCTAGAGACTCATACTTACACTGAATCTAAGCCCTAATGTCTTCCACATGTAGAACATTGTAGGGTGTTTATGAAAATGCACCTTTAGGATCATCTTCAGTTGATTTGAATGGGCGTTTCTTGAATTTATACCTAGACCTTTTGGCAACATAAAAAATCAATGGAGTATCCATAGCCAAAGCTTCGCAAATGATATAAATACTTTTTATGTGTCGATTTTGTGAATTTCTACTTTGATTAAATACTCAAAAAACTTGCTTCTTTTCCTCTCTCAGCTCAAATCCTTATACTCTTTAGGTTTTTTTCTTTGAATGATGTTCAGAAAAGTTATTTTGATTGACCTTATACTTCGCTATGTAAAGAAGTGACATAGTTCCCAATAAACTCATCTATGCACATAATCCAGTCGATTAACAATCTGGCGATCATATGATATATATATATATATATA
>MU228154.1:1913263-1937660 GCA_018584345.1 Thuja plicata | reverse complement strand
TGCAAGAGCTTATTCCTCACAATCAGTGGCTAGATAGATTTCTGATGTTTCCTTCCAATGCATTCCCTAAGGCCATTCTTGGCCATCTAGGTTGATCTGGAAATGTTCACATCAGGCAAAGAATCAGTAACATCTACTGACTCTCCTTGGACCATTTCCTCATTTGATTCCTTTACTTTACATACCTTACCACTATTTACATCTTCTACTTTTTTGAAGTGACTGTTAAATTCTTTTTCAATACTCTTAACATCACCAATACTCTTCTTTGTATGTATAGGTGGAGGACCACTTCCGTTCTTAGATCTATTATATCTAAAAAACTTAGCTTTGTGTTCTAGATTATGACATTTGTATCATGTAGGATGTGGTATGTTCTGACTAACATGTAACTTACAATACTTTTCAATGTGCCCAAAGTTATTGCACTTGTAACATGTCATCTTAGATGTTGTTCCTTCCCTATTGTAATATTTCTTGATTCACGATTGATCAGGTTTCCTAAATTCTACCTTCTTATGTCCAAATACATTATAATTAAAATAATATCCTGAAAAGGGTTTGTAAGGATCTTTACCTCTGTAGTCTCTCTTCATGTGTCCAATCTTGTTGCATCCAAAACATCTACCTCTAAAAGGTTTGATCTTATCTTTAGGTTCTTCAAGAGTATATCTTTCTCCATCAGTCTTTACTTCTAATTTATCTTCCTGAGTCTTTGAACATTAAGCTTCATTGAAGCCAAATCTAGTCATGTCTCCTTTAGGTTTTTGTCTATCTCTCTGCTCATCAATCTTATCACTGCTTGAATGAAGTTTTTCAATATGTTTCTTTGCCTCAACAAGTTCTCCTTTTATGATCTGATTATATTTCTCTAATTCCAGATACTTGTTCTTGTAGTGATCAAGTTCAATCTTCATTTGTCTGATCTGAATATTTGCATCTTTTAAGGTTTCTTCAATTTTTTTTATCTAGCATCCTTTACCAATTTAATCTCTTTAGCCATCTGAAGGGAATTAGTTTCATTATCAAGCTTCAAACTATCTTTCTATTGTTCAAGCTATTTTATGTGATCTGAAGTATCATTATCATAATCCTCTTTTATCTTATGCATAATATCTTGTCTCTGACTCTGGATAGTTCATGTTGCTCCTTCAATTTCTTGATGAAACCCTTAGCTCTTCTCAATTTGAATCTCAAGTCACCATTCTCTACTTTATCCTTATCAAGGTCTTCAAGTGTTGGTTCAAATTTTTCTTCCAAACTTTTAGAATCCATCTTGATCTCCATTAATTTGTTAAGCTTTCTCTCCAAGGGCCAAATTCTCTAATACCAATTGTTAGGATTAAGTAATATTGAGAGGGGGGGAGAATCAGTATTACAACACTTTAAACTTAAACTTAGTAAATTCCAACTTAACCAGATAATATCTGGAATGAAAAGAATATAAACATAAAACACACAACTCATAACACTATGAATTTTTTGTCGAGGAAACCCTGGCCAAGGGAAAACCCCAGTGTGGATGGTACCCACAAATACATGTACTAAAAGGGCTAGGTATCCTAACATGGACATAATACTTTTAGTACAAGAATCTTATATTCTTAGGTAGTTCCAGTTATATCTCACATTGACATCTATCTTATTCTAACATCAAAATGCATTCATCTATTCGCATCTATTCATTCTATCACATTCATACTTTGCTTTACAAAAAGCTCTTCCTATATATACATCATTACATGTCCAACTGGCTTCCAATGCATCAAAAAATAGATTTAACACTTATACAAAAGGTAAATACCAAGTTGGCAATCATACACTAACAAAACATAGGTAATCCTTAATATGAATCCAAAATAGGACGTTTGGAGTCTGCATTATACTCCCTTAATCATTGCAACCTTTCATCTGTCTTGTATCACTGTTACTATATATTTGCATGTCTTCAACATACTATAAATTACTATGATTAACACCAAAACATAAGAAATATTAATTGAAGGTCATATATATCCCAAAATAGCTTCTCCTAAGCTCGCATGTCTTCATTCTTCATCTATTGTGTTCGTTGACCAAAACTGTACTGCTATACTTTGTAATTCTACTTTCTAGACTTAGTCATTTTGAAAACTATAACTCCAAAACTCTATTTGACACCAATTGCCCATCCATACCAGATGTTTTGCCATAAATGAAAACCCTAAAGTGTTCCAGAACATTCCTAAATGAACCACTTACCAACACTTATGTTTTTAGTTACTTCCACATTCGTGTTGGCTATTGTATGTTTAATATTTTAAGAAAAAAAATTATTGCATCAACTAAGTGTAAAGTTGGGTTAATTTATGATGGGTTCCTTGGCGGAGAATTACATCTGGTATCAGAGCCCTATTTTCTACACTGGGAACTCTAGGGATTTGTATACCCATTAGTTTTGAAGTAGTTAAACTTGAAACAAAAACATAGACACAACTCTTTTATATTTGAGAACCATTGTATTGCAAAGTAAACATTATGTCTTTATTATCTCTGAGCTTGTTTGAGATATTTATTAGTCTATTATTGTTCATAGTTAAAATACCTACTAAGGCTCAATTCATTTCTAGAACTCGTGTTACAACACTGAGATCGTTGGAAGCATTGTTTCTCATGAAGTTGGTAATTGTTTATATCAGTGTTTTGTTGTGAGTTAGTAATTAGCTTGCTTCTTGTATCCCTTGTGTGGTGGGTGTGTGTAAATGATTGATGATCATGGTTGGATTTCTTATTTGTCTTAGTGTGATAGTTGATGAGTGATTATTGTTTAGGGTTTATGTGACCCTACTTGGCATTGAGTTACCTTGTGCGAGGGACTACTTAATTCATAACCCTTACTTCCTTGAGAATTCTATGTTTCTTGAATGACCTTATTGCTATGTACCTAGTGGTATGATATTATTGTTTTTTGATGACTAAAATTTTATGTTATTTAACTAATTCTATCTAAGTGTTTCATATTGCATGGTGTGAGTTTAGTAATCAGATGTGAAAGTATAGGATTGATTATGAAATTAGGAAATAACTCATAGTAATTTAATTTACATTGAAATTCAATGTGCATCAATTAAAAAAAAATGTATCATTAAATTGATGAACTATAACTAATTGAATGTTTAAAGATGATAATTTGATGATCACCGAGTTGCAGAAAGTAAATGCAAGACATTAAATTAGTTAATGTATTGTATTGTCATTGATGTCAACTTGATATAATCTGATTGGTCATATTCATATTGTCATAGACTTCAAGAAACCAAAGAGATAAAGTTTATGTTATCGGTAAACATAAAAAAGCCAGTGTACACCAAGTGACAACAAACACCAATGAACAGTGCACACCAATGGACATAGAACCCTAAGCAATCACAGTGTATACCGAGCACTGCAACACCAAGCATAACTGGAGTGGTCACCGAGTAGAATTGAAGATGATGCCCAAGGACAACTAGAGTCAATGACTGAGAAAACTAAGAGTTGATTACTGATCAGAACTGAAGTTAGAAAATGACAAAACACTTAGCTGGCAGGAGCTATATTTAGAGTTAACTGATTGATTGTTTTATTTCCATCGACCAGTTGAAATAAGGATAAGAAGAAGATTTTTATTCATAGTTGTCAAGGAGAAATCTATGGAATAAAACTAAAGCAAATCTTTAAATATTAAAGCAATGCATGGCGAGATTTGCAGATCAAGAAGCAATCTACATCAAGAACAAGAAAGACAAGGAGATTGAACGGTGAAATCATGTCTATATAAAGAGACAAGTAATTCATTATAAAGATAGGACACAACATTCACTAAGAAGAAAGAAGAAAGAAGGTGAGAAAAGGAATTGAAGAGAACATTGATTAGAGAGGTATTATGGACTTACAATAGATCTGAAAATTTGCAATTTAAAGTTGTATTATTGAACATATCATTTATTGTTTCAGTTTAACCATTGATTTAGAAAATCTCTTAACCGAGTGGGATTTAACCATCCTTATTATATTTAGATACTCAAGAGTATCAAAAGGTTTTCATGTTGACAACACAGTAAATTCTAGGTCAAATGATAAATTGTTAGTTTTGAATCCTCTAACAAGGTTGCACTTAACAGTGTGTTTGTAACCTTTAACAGGGTTGGCTCTTCACCGAGCTCACTTCAGAAGAGTGAAAATTTTGGGTTACTGGTCCCAAGTGATTTTTCCCTTAAAAAGGTTTCCACGTTAAAAATCCATGTATCAAATGTGTATATGGTTCATTTCTTTGATGTTTTACTTTAAACATTACTAAAACAAGATTGGTCGGTAAACACTAAGTTTATTTACTGCCACTTGGTAAAGCTTAGAAAAGATAAATAGTATATTCACTGAGTAGTATATATGTTAGAATTACATAAGGCATACATCTTGTAGGACTAAAAGATAACTGAAGGTATTATATATGTGTTATAAGTTTTGGTTGGATTATTGGATTAATTTTTGAGGCCACTGATTCACCCCCCCTCTCAATTATTCTAACAATTGGTATCAGAGCTTTGGTGCTTGGAAGAGAGTTTAAAGACTCAAGCTAAACATCACAAGATGAGTAAAAGGGATGTGCCTAAGTTGAATAAAGACAAATTTGCATCATGTCAAAGTAGGATAAGACCCCACCTATCAGGTATTGGAAATGATGTCACACAATACTTGGATGATGAATATGTTGCACTGACAAGACCTCTGACTGTTGATTAGTTGAAAGAAAAACATGAACACAATTTTATGATGATAGAAATTGCTTCTTCACTAGCCAATTCTGAATTTGAAGATGTCAAATCATGCACCACTGCAAAGAAAATGTGGGAAAAAATCAAGCTAGTACATGTAGGAGATAAAAATGTGCTGAGAGCTAAGGCTAAAAGCCTAAGAGGAAAGTTTGATGACCTAAGAATGAAAGGAGAAAGCATCACTCAGTACAATAGAAGAATCAAAGAAATTCTTAATGCTATCCGAGGAGTAGGAGGTGTACTTAAGGAAGAAACAATGGTAAGTTAAATTCTAAGAACCTTACTGCCTATTTACGCTATTAGAGTATCTGCAATTCAAGAAATTAGAGCAGTACCAAATAACAATGTTACTCTTGATAGTTTTATTGGTAGACTTATTTCATTTAAGATGAATAACTATGACAACAATGTCTTACCAAATATTGAGTCTGCATTCAAATCTTCTCTAAAAATAACTAAATCAATTCATAAACACAATATGAGAAATGATAGTGAAAGTGATAGTGATGAACACAAACTTGATGAAATTGAAGCACTAATGGCTAGAAGATTGCAAAGAGGCAAATGTAGATACAAAGGTAAATTACCATTGGTCTGTTTTAATTGCAAAGAAATTGGACACTTTGCTGCTAGATGCCCTAACAAGAGAAAAGATGAAAGAAACAATGAGAGATCTTATGAAAAGAATCTTGACAGAAGTGATGACCGAGACTACAAAATAAACTGACACTCTGACAGAAGAGATAACCGAGACTACAAGGACAAAGGAAAGAAGGCTTGTTACCTGGTTGAGAAAAAAGCTGAAAATACTGACACCGAATTTGATGAAGATGTTGAGGTTGTTGGAAAGATTGTTTGGAAAGATACAATGGAAACAATTCTTGTTTTTTCATTGATGCCAAACCTTAACTAGTGAGACTATTGCTATATGTTTGAGTACCATATCTATTGGTTGAAGAGAAAAGGATAACATGAAGACTGAGGGAAATGATTGAGTTATGGGTAAACACAGGGGTACTTGATCATTTGGCACATTGGCAAAGTGATATGTTGTTTATCTTTCACTGATAGTTCACTATAAGGTTGATGCTGAGCAATGTGAAGATGATGCCGAGCAATGCAAAGTTGATGCCGAGCAAAGCCAGTGATGGCCGAGTGCTAGTGAAATGCCGAGGAATATAGAGGCGACCAAGCGGAAGAAAACAGTGTTGGCCGAGCAACAATATTTTGATAATTGACGAGATTTGAGATCTCTGGTTGACATAGTTGATTTTATTCAGATATGTAAAGTTAATTAAAGATTGATCCACATTATTTAATGCATGGGTAACCACAATTAATGCATGGATTCAAGATTTAATTAAAGACTACTTTGGAGAAATAAATTAAATGAAATGATGGAAAGATCTGTTGGATCTTACCTAACCTAAGATCTATGATCTTGATTAAGTGGAAAAAGATGTATCTGACCTAGATGAAGAGGTATATGATAACCTCAAGGGGTTATTCATGGATGTAGCTGTATGCAGAGTATGCAAGAGTATTGCATGGTTAATTGAATGATTGGCAAGATATAAGAAAAGAAGGTTGAGCAAAGAAGCAGAGAGAGATTGCTTGACATATTTCCAAGTAGATCTGGAGTTTGAGATGAGAATGGAGGCCACTCAATAAATTATCATAAGAGCTGAATTGGATCTGGATTGCAAAGTAAGTTGTATGAATCATATCAAACCTGATGATTACTTTCTAACCATTGTATCAGTTCAAATCCTTTAACCAGGTTGACCTAACAGTCATTGTATAAATCCTTTGAGAAAGGTGACATTTAGATTGGAATGTTCTAAGTCCTCTAACAAGGCCACTCCTGATAGGGTGATTAAATCCTTTAACTAGGTCACATTTGACAGTGTGTTTTGTAACCTTTAACAGGGTTGGCTCCTAATAGAGCTCACTTCAGAAGAGTGAAATTTTGGTAGCATGTTACTAGTGGTTTTTTCCCATATTGGGTTTCCATGTTAAATCATGGTATCAAAATGTGTGAATGTTTATGTTGTGTTTTACTATTAAGTTTTTGAAAGCTTATTTCATTAGTATAGTAAACTGCACACTTTTTATATTATTGCTGCCGAGCAGATCTGAATTGTTCAAATTGGTATAAAGTTTTAAATGGGCACATCTGGACCTAAGGATAACTGATTCACCCTCCCTCTCAGTTATTCTAAATTAATTCTAACAGAGGTAGTATTTATTTTTATGAAGGATGATTTAGACAAAGAATAAAGGTATGTTGAAACTACACTCATATCTAAGGTTAGTAAAAATGATGTCTGGATTATTGATAGTGGCTGTACTAACCACATGACTGGAGATAAGGAAAAGTTTGAAACTTTTAAATATTATAATGGTGGATTAGTAAGAATGGGTAATGACTCACCTTGTCCAGTTGAAGGAAAATGAACCATCATGTTGAATAATCTGATCAGATGTGAAAATGCATATTGGGTGAAATGACATAACTATAATCTATTGAGTGTTTCACAGATGAATAACATAGGTCATCGAGTTGAATTTGAGAACAAAAAGGCAAAGATCTATAATGGAACAGGAAGGTTGATTGGTACTAGTGAATAAACAAAAGGTAACCTATTCTATCTTGATAAGATTGAGACCACTTGTTTATTGGCTAGAAATGAAGACATTTGGTTGTGGCATAAAAGGATGTCATGTGAATTTTGACAACATGGTTAGGATAAGAAAGAAAAGAAAAGTAAGAGGCTTACCGAGCATGTCAAAACCCGACCATGTCATGTGCAAGAATTATCAAAAAGGAAAAATGACAAAGTCTAGTTTCAAGAGAAAAACATACACATCTAATGCTATTATAGAGTTAGTCCATACTGACTTATGTGGACCGATGAGAACAAAGAGATATTATGGTTATATATACTTCATTCTATTTGTTGATGATTATTATAGGACGATGAGTGTCATGTTCTTAAAAGAGAAATCAAAAGCATTTAAGATGTTTAAATGGTATAAAGCTATAGCTGAAAAGAAAAGTGGAAAAAAACTGAAATTCTTAAGATTAGATAGAGGAGGAGAATTTATTTCTAATGATTTCACCAACTTTTGTAATGAGCATGGAATTACAATACAAGTTTATGCACCTAGAACACCATAGAAAATGAGATTGCAAAAAGGAGGAATAGATCAATTATTGATTGTGCCAGAACACTAATGATTGAAAAATGCATCACACAAACATTCTGGAGAGAAGCTGTCAGTACTTTTGTCTATACACTAAACCGAGTTGAATTGAAGAAAGACACCAATAAGACACCTTATGAGCTATAGTATGGATACACACCAAATGTGAGTTACTTTAGAATTTTTGGAAGTCAATGTTATATTTTGAAAGATGATAGAAGCGGAAAAAATTACTCCAAAAGTGATGAAGGAATATTTCTAGGGTATTCTACCAAAAGAAAAGCTTATAAATGTCTTAACAAATATTCTAACAAAATCATTGAAAGTGCAAATGTTAAAGTGGATGAATTTGCTGAGAAAAATGATGAGGAAAGAAGAAAGGAACCAAAAGATTACAACAGATTTGTCTACAATGAAGAAACTGACACCTTGCCCGAGCAACAATCTATCAATACCGAGTGACAGAACAATGCAACCAAGCAATAGGATGCACACACCAAGACTTAGGAAAATGCTCAGAATGGTGAACCGAGATATGATCAAGATCAAAATGAAGGTCAAAATGATGATCTGAATGATGAACATAGATCTGAACTTGTACTTTCCAAATATGTCAGAAGACACCACCGACAAGACTAGATCATTGGAGACAAAAGAGATGGAATGAGAACAAGAAGTAAGTCACTGAACACTAGATGATTGATTTATGATTTTGAGCCTAAATCTATTAATACTGTACTTGAGAATCAAGAATGGGTTAGTGCAATGAATGAAGAGATTGAACATATTGAAAAGAACAAAACATGGAATTTATTACCTAGACCGAATGAAAAAATGTCATTGGTACCAAATGGATATTCAAAAACAAAATGAATGAGAATGGAGAAGTCATAAGGAAAAAAGAAAGACTGGTATGCAAAGAGTATGCACAAGAAGAAGGTATTGACTATGGATAAACCTTTGCACCCATTGCTAGACTAGGAGTAATAATTCTACTTGCTTATGCTACTTTCAAAGGATTCAAAGTATACCAAATGGATGCTAAATCTGCATTTTTGAATGGAATACTAGAAGAGGAGGTATACATTGAACAACCAGAAGGGTTTGTTGATCCTAACAAGAGGAACATGGTTTGTAGACTACAAAAATCCTTGTATAGATTAAAACAAGAACTGAGAGCATGGTATGAAAGACTTCACTCTTATCTCATTAGTATTGGAGTTGTAAGAACAAGGGATAACAATAATCTGTATTTGAAAGGAGATACTGATGATAAGATTTTGATTTCTGAGATATTTGTTGATGATATCATATTTGGAGGTAATGATATGCTATGAAAGTTATTTTCTTATGAAATGTGAAAATAATTTGAGATGTCAATGTTTGGAGAGATCAAAATTTTTATTGGTCTATAGATTCTACAATAGGATGCAGGCATCTACATCACACAATCTAAATACATCAAATAAATTATGAAGATATTCAAAATGGAGGACTCCAAACTAGTTGGAACACCTATGGAAAATAGATGGAAATTAACAAAGGAAGACAAGACAATCGAGGTAAATCAGACCTTATACAGATCTATGATTAGCAAGCTAATGTATGTTGTACACACCAGACTAGATATAGCACATGTAGTTGGTATAGTTGCAAGATTCTCTGCTAATCTCAAGGAATCACACATGACTGCTGTCAAAAGAATTCTGAGATATCTGAAGAATACCCAAGACTATTTTTTTGGTATAATAAAAAGGGCAAATTTGAGCTACAAGTTTTTACTGATGCTGATTGGGATGGAAACTATTGGAAAGTTGAATCCCAGGGAGTATATAGATTATTTTGTGTTGTCATTATGGAAACAAAGTCATATGAAGTTTTGACAGCAAACTATGAAGTGGAAAATTGACTAAGTATAGAAGATAGAACAGAATAGTGACTTGCAGTTGATCAGGGCATCAGTGCACATGCGTACAACCACATCAGGATATGCACATTTAGAATTAATCTCTATGGTATTTTATTCTGCTTAACCTATACACACATGGTACAGAATGGCAGTACAAACAAGTTACAAAAAGAACAAGTACACTAGCAGTTCAGAATACAGAGTATGAAATTGACTTCATGATTTTGGTTAAGCGTATAATATTTTGTTATGTAAAGGCTAAGCACCTATTGTAGTAAGTTTTTAATTGTGTATTAAACATTGTAGTAAACACACTTAAGACAATTTTTTTGGAAGCATTGTGTATTATGTTTTTGGGCCAACTATGGTCCTATTTTGAGTCGCGTCTATTCAGGTGTAAAGATATATATATGTAATGCAAAGATACATTCGAAGTGTCATCAAAATAGTTAGAGAAGATGTATAGCAAAGCAGTATGAAGATATCAGAATGAGTTAAATCCCTTAAGAAGATAAGAGCATAAGCACATAACCAGGACTGATCAGACATCTGTGTCACATACAATAGTTCACTCTTGGATATAGTGCATATCTATTCTCAGGAGGTTGTAGCCTTATTTCTCTTTGAGTAGTGAGCTCTTGGATAGTGAGTCCTCACCCCTAATAGGGTTAATTGTAAAAGACTCCTAATAGGGTCAGACCCTTAACCAGGTCATTGTACTCATATTGTAAAGACTGCTTCTAACAGGGCAAAGGAACTTTAACAGGTTCATTATACTAGTACAATATTTGTGGGTACTAATTCCCATCGGGGTTTTCCTCTAATAAAAGTTTCCCCATAATAATATCAAGTGTTATGTGTTCTTGTGTTAAGCTTCATTGGATGTATATTTGATTTATGTTTAAGTTTCTGAATTTGAATAATAAGCTAAACACTGATTCACCCCCCCTTTCAGTGTTTCCAACAGGAAACATAGATGATAGAAAGAGCACAAAAAGAGGATAATTCTTTATGGGTGACAAACTTGTCACATGGATAAGTAAAAAGAAAGGATGCATATCTCAATCAAATGCAAAAGTAGAATATGTGGCTGCTGCTGTAGATTTCTCTAACATTGGATGGATCAAGCAATTTCTGAAAGGTATGAATATGGAATTCCTTGATCCAGTGATTATTTATTGTGATAATACAAGTGCTATCAACATTTCAAAGAACCCAGTGATGCTTTCTAAGACAAAGAACATAGCTATAAAGCATCATTACTTGAGGGAACAAGTACAAGAGAAAGAGGTGATACTGGAATATGTACAATCCAAAGAAAAATTAGTAGACATATTCATAAAGCCATTGCTAAAAGATACATTTGAGTACCTGAGGAAGAGACTAGGGGTCCGAACCTTGTCTACTAGTCACTAAGCTGACTTGGAAGTTGCATAAGCCTACACATTATCAAAAGATCAATCATGTTGATGAAAGAAGAGATATGGACTGCAATGAGATATCAGTACAAGAAGGTATTTATCATAACCAAACACCAGAGATACTGTTGACTACTATAGAGCTGTATTGCTGATGGAAAGAGATATTCATGATATATTTATGTTTGGAATTGCTGTAAAAGGGAGAGAGAGAGAGATATCCAATAATGAAATATCATATCATGATCATACAAAGGGAGAGAGATTAAATGATATATCCATCAGGAAGAAGAGAATCAGTCAAAGGGAGAGAAAATATTAGAGAAAGAAGTTTCTACAAAGGGAGAAAAAAGATCCAAGAAAGATTCAATGAAACAACCATCCATCTAAGGGAGAGAATTGGAGAAAACATAAAACTGCATATCTATCGAGAAAAGAGAGAAGAGATTCTACAAGAAAGGGAGAGATAAAATCAAAATTTGCTACATCTATTCATCTAAAGGAATAAAGAAAGGGAAAGCACTCTGCATGAATCAAATCTAAGCTAAAAGAGCTTACTGAGAGTTAGATATTTGAATTGGTTATAGAAAAATAAGTTTGGTATGATATGAAATATTTCATATTGTGTTGATAGTATGTTTCCATTAATGTTGAAGGGAGAGATGAATGAACTATAACTGATTGAATGCTTAAAGATGATAAGTTGATGATCATCGAGGTGCAGAAAGTAAATGCAAGACATTAAATTAGTTAATGTATTGTATTGTCATTGATGTCAACTTGATATAATCTGATTGATCCTATTCATATTTTCATAGAAATCAAGAAACCAAAGAGATAAAGTTTATGTTATCGGTAAACATAAAAATCCAGTTTACACTGAGTGATAGTAAACACCGACGAACAGTGCACACTGACGGATAGAGAACCTTGAGCAGTCACAGTGTATACCAAGCACCGCAACACTGAGCATAACTAGAGTGGTCACCGAGTAGAAGTGAATATGATGCCCGAGGAAAAATGGAGTCAATTACTGAGAAAACTAAGAGTTGATCATCGATCAAAACTGAAGTTAGAAAATGACAAAACACTTAGCTGACAGGAGCTATATTTAGAGTTAACTGATTGATTATTTTATTTCCATCGACCAGTTAAACTAAGGATAAGAAGAAGAGTTTTATTCATAGTTGTCAAAGAGTAATCAAAAGAATAAAACTAAAGCAAAGCTTTAAAGATTAAAGCAATGCATGAAAAGATTTGCAGATCAAGAAGCAATCTATGTCAAGAACAAGAAAGATAAGGAGATTGAATGATGAAATCATGTCTATATAAAGAGACAAGTAATTCATTATGAAAAGAGGAAACAAAATTCACTAAGAAGAAAGAAGAAAGAAGGGGAGCAAAGGAATTGAAGAGAAAATTGATCAGAGAGGTATTATGGACTTACAATAGATCTGAAAATCTACAAGTTAAAGTTGTATTATTGAATAGATCATTTACTGTTTAAGTTTAACCATTGATTCAAAAAATCTCTTAACCGAGTGGGATTTAACCATAGTGGGATTTAACCATCCTTATTGTATGTGAGAAAAATGGAAGGAGTGGGAGCGGGAGCTAGAGAGAAAGGGTGGGCAGGAGGGAATTTGAATTCTTGTGATGGTGGGAATTGTGATGCTGGAGGAATCCTGGCATCTGCTACTACAGGCGATTAACAAGCTATGGGAGGATCAACAAAGGAGGGCTCCATAAAAGATTCTAATGATGTCAAGGATCCTCCTTTTCAAGATGGTGGGCCAGGAGAAAGCTCAACTAAAGGCACCTTGACTGATCCAAATGAACAAGCCTGAAACATGAATCTTCTCAAAGGAAGTTGGTTGTCGCTGTTCGGGATCAAACCGTCAGGAAAATCTTCTTTTCCAAAAATCAGCAACATCTCGGATACCAACAAGGGATTTTTCGGCATAACAATCCCTGACCCCCTTGTAGATTATACTGTTTCCTCAATGGCTCTTACTCTGGTTGGTAAGTTCATGAGGACAAGAACTAATATTGAGCTTGTTAGGGAGTTTACCTATCGTAAATGGAAACTCAAGGGCCAAGTAGATATAGCAGCAATGCCAAAGGGGTTTTTTTCTTTTGTATTCTCAAATATGGAAGATTTATCAAAGGTTCTATGTGGAGGACCTTGGATGTTTGGCAAATCATTGTTGGCTCTTCAAAAATGGGTTACAAATCTGGATCTAAATGCTAAGATATTTGATACAACCCTTATTTGGGTGAGATTACCTAGTATCCCAATGGAATACTGGCACAAGGATGTTTTTGTTGGTCTAGCGAGTGCATTTAGGGAGCTTATTTTGATTGATTTGATGATTGCCGCCAGATCTAGACTAGTCTATGCTAGAATATGTGTGAACATACACCATAAGATAGATCTTCTGGAGGTCATTACTATCAACTCCAAACTGGGTAAGTACATCCAATCTTTTGAATATGAATCACTTCCCTTTGCTTGTTTTTCTTGTAAAAAAGTTGGTCATTGGGCTAAACACCGCCTGCTTAAAAAATCAAAGGAAAAAGAAGAACATAAAAGGGAACCTAAAAAAGTATGGAAATAGAAAAACAATACTTCTGTAAGTTATTTAGATAATCCTAATCATGCTCATTAGGAGAACAGTATAGAGAAGGTGAATAGTAATGAGTCTAAAGTTAAAAAACTTCCAGCTAACCAAACTAATCCGGATCAACCTAGTAATGAATTAGAAGCAATTTTGCTAATAGAAAACCAAATAAATTTGAATAAATAGAATGGGCTTGATCAAGTTATTATCACCAACTCTTGTCAAGAACATGGTCAACCTAAGCTGAAGGAATTATAAGATTCTAATAATGCTACCACTCTGATTAGCTCAAAAGAATTACCCCCTTATATTGTTGTGTCTTCCATTCCTCATGAAGGAATTAGTGGGGAAGTTGATCTCATCGGTAATTCTTTAGAAGACAGTGAGGATGACTCTCTATCCCCTATTTTAGATCTATGGAGAGAAGATAACCTGGAGACAATCTTGTATTCAGAGAAAAAAGTGGTCATTCAAGAAGCTCCTTAGTCACAAGTAAAGAACAATAAAAGTTCCAACAAATCTTCAGGAAAAAAAGGAGACCAAAACAATAGTAATTCATGTGAATCAGCCAAAAAATAAGAAAATCATAATCTAGGGGGAGTTCAAACCAGAAGACAAATTAAGGCTGACGTCGGCACTCCTAAGAGTAAGAAAGGAAGGGAATCACAAAAGAAGAAAAGAGAGCAGGAAGAAAAAAAAAATATAGTGGATGGAAAACAACGTACCATCCTTGAAATATGTTCCCCAAGTCTTTGATATGAAATTTATCTCTTGGAATATAAGAGGGCTTAATAGCCTCCACAAACAGGATGTTCTTAGGAATATGGTTAGAGATAGTAAACCATATATTCTTCTTATTCAAGAAACTAAAATGACTAAAGAGAAATCGGAAAGAATGCATGTTTCTAAAGATTATGAGAGCCTAGGTGGTGATTCAGATGGTGCTTCAGGAGGAATAGGGATATTCTGGAATAATAAAAATGTTGTGTGCAACTTAATTCATAGTGAAAAAAACATTTTAGTGGTTAAAATCACTTATCTTAAGGATAAATATTGCTAGAATATGATCAATGTTTATGCCTCTAACACTAGAGGTGGTAGACTAAACTATATGAAAAGACTGAAAGATATCTGTATTCTCTTTCAAGAAACTAGCTGGATGATTATGGAGATTTTAACACTCCTCTCAAGAATGAGGAAAAAAAGGGAGGGGTTATCTCCCAAATGGACAGTAGATCTAACCTAATGGAATTTATCAATGAGGAAGCTCTATTAGATATTGATTTGGAGGGCATTGACTATACCTGGTCTAATAGACATATAGTGAAATACTTAATTCAGGTGAAACTGGATAGAGCCCTCTTAACCAATGACTGGATGGCTAGGTACTTCTGCACTCTTTCTGTCAAACTTCATATTGGATCTGACCACTATCCTATAACCCTAAATATTAATCAGATTTAGAGAAGAAAGAACTTTCCTTTCAGATTTGAAAGAATGTGGCTAGCTCACCCTAACTTAGAAAAAAAGATTGAGGAATGGTAGAATTACACGGTTGAAGGGGGAGCAATGTACATAATGGCTAAGAAACTGAACACTATTAAAAGCAATTTGAAAATATGGAACAAGGAAGTGTTTGGGGATATTTTCCTTCATAAAGGTAATCTACAAAATGATATTAAGGAAATTTAGAATAGTATCTAGAAAGAGGGTCTCTCAGAGGAAACTAAAACCAAGGAAAACATTCTGATTGCCGATTATCATAATATTATCACCAAGGAGGAGTCTTTTTGGAGACAGAGATCTAGAGATCTTTGGCTCAAGGAAGGGGACAAAATACTAGATTTTTCCATATGACGGCTTTGAAACACAAAGCTATTAATAGGATAAATAACCTCCAGTCTAAAGGCAAAACTATCCGGAAGGAGGAGGAAATTAGATCTGAAATGGTTAAATAATTCTCTGAGTTGCTCGCTAAGGATAATATTTTGAATAGACCTAATCAAGATGAAATTCTTAACACAATCCCTAAGCTGGTAGATGAACCTTCTAACAAAATTCTCCAAGCTATTCCTTCAAATATGGAAATTAGAAATGATGTTTTCTCTTTAGAAGGAGAAAAATCTCTTGGTCTTGATGGCTTCCCTATGCTGTTCTTCCAGCAGTTTTGGGATATTATTAGTCAAGATGTTCAGGTAGATTTAAAGAATTATTTGGTTCTAAGTGTCTTCTCAGGGAATTAAATGCAACCTTCCTGGTTTTGATTCCTAAGAAACCAGGAGCTAACACTGTGGAAGAATTTAGACCTATCAGCTTGTGTAATTCTCTTTAAAAAATTATGTCCAAATTTATTACCTCCAAACTACTCCAGTTTCTCCCAAATATTATATCCCCTCAGCAAAATGGCTTTGTTCCTGGTAGACAAATCCTTGAATCTATCATTGTGGCTCATGAGAATATTCATTCTCTAGATAAGGCTAAAAAATAGGGATTTATGATGAAACTGGACCTATCTAAGGCTTACAACAGAGTTGACTTGCATTTTTTGCAGATGATGCTATCTTCTTTTGGCTTTAACAAGGGGGTCATCAAAATTATCATGCAACTTGTATCAACTGTTTCCTCCTCTATCATTTTTAATGGGGGATCTTCTCCATTTTTTAAACCTTCCAGAGGATTAAGACAAGGAGATCCTATCTCTCCTATCCTCTTTGCTATTCTTGTAGAGTGCCTTAGAAGGTATATCCATGAGATGGTGGAAAAAGGGGAAATAAAAGGTATTCAACCATCCTTAGCTAGACTCATTTTCTCTCACAAGAAATTTGTGGATGACACTCTTATCATGGGAGAGTCGACTATTAAAGAATCCAGGAATTTGAAGAAAGGACTTTCTATCTATACTGAGGCTACTAGTTAGCTAGTCAATTGGACTAAGAGCTCCATATTCTTCATTAATACTCCTGAAAAAGGAAAAAAGAAAATGTCTACTATTCTTGGCTGCACCATTGGAAAACTCCCCTCTTCTTACCTGGGATTGCCCCTTTGTTCCAATCCTCCGAAAAGCTTCTAGCATACTCTTATTGACAGATACAACAAAAAATTTGCTGGATGGAAAGGGGTGCTTCTCAGCAATGCTGGAAAACTCCAACTTCTAAAATCTACCCTCTAGAACCTCCCTATTTATGCAATGAGTTTATTTAAAATTCCCCATAAAATTGCTAATTGAATTAAAAAAAATTCATAAAAGATTCCTCTGGTCTGGGGTTGAGGAAAAGAAAAGAATGAGCCTTGTGTCGTGGGAAAAAGTTTGTAAGCCTAAAAATCTGGGAGGTCTTGGGCTGCGGACTATTAAAAAAGTTAATAAATCCCTCATGGCTAAACAACTACGGAGGATTTATGGAGATAAAAAAGAGTGGAATTCTATCATTAAAAGTAAGTATCTATTTCTTAACAATTCTTTGGAGGACTTTATAGGGGAAGATAACAACATTAATGGTTCATTCATCTGGAATAGTATAAAATCTACTAAGGATCTGATTATAAAAGGCAAAAGATGGAAGCTGGTGTATGCACCCTAAAATGGTCACCTAGACTGTGGGCCCCATTTATCATTTTAATCAATTTATCAATTTCCTGAATCAATGGCTTGCAATATTTTCAATTCAAATCAATTTTCTTGATCAAATCGTAATTAATTAAATTATTTCAATATTTCCTAAGGTTTGATCATTTCATCAATAATCTTATTTAATTAAAAGAAAATATCTCTTAAATAAAATAATATTATTTAATTAAAGGAAACTCCCTTTTAATTAAATGATTTTATCTTATTTAATTAATATCCCTTTTAAATAAATAAAATAATCTTATTTAATTAAAAAAAAAAAAATCTTATTTAATTAAAAGAAATAAAATAATCTTATTTAATTAAAAGAAAATCTTTCTTTTAATTAAATGATTTTATCTTGTTTTAAAATCCATCTTTTAATTAAATAATATTATCTTATTTTTTTGATGAATAGTGCATTTTCAATTAATAAAATATCAAAGTTACATATCCACAAAAAAGGGGCCGAGGGACATAAGAATCACCCCGCAAAGTTCACACGGCCAAGCTGGAAACATAGCATAACTATTCATAAAAAAAAGGCATATAGCCATTATGCAGCAAGAGCAGTGGCATGAGGAGGATCTTTATCATCAGAACCCCACACATAATTGGGGTTAACAAGAGGGTCGGGAAGCGACCACCCATCATCTTTAGCTTCTTCTTTCTCTTTCTCTTTTGCCCTGGGCGGTGAAATGGCCAAAGCCAGGCGGGGAAACTTTGAGGAGGTGGTAGGAGGCCAATCAGAGCCACGATGAGAACCAAGAGCATCAAGAGGGGAAGACTGAGCCAAAGCTGGAGACCACCCAGAAGAACGGTGAGGTGGAGAAGCCGAGCAGCGCCGCCATCCATCGTTGCCACCTCTCAGAGAGTGGTGGCGGGGTGCCTACGAATGTGGGGTGCGTGAGCAGTGCACTGAAGAGCTGTGCCCATGGTGACAGCCTCTGGGAGGAGTACCTTCAGTAGAAATGGCATCAGGAGGAACCTATGCAATAGTACAGGGAGCATTGCCCCAATGATTGAGTAGCTCCTATAGGTGAGCCACTTTGAGAGCCACTTTATTGGCCTGAACTTGAATCTATATCATAACATTATTACAAATCCAAGCTTTTTTATACAAAGCAACATTCATATCAAGAAAGTTGTGAGAAAAAATAACAGCATTCCTATCTTTCCATAACGCGAACACAATCTCCATCCTGAAAGTATGCCAAATCTGGGTAAACTTGGAGGGAAGTCTAGAGGAATCTCCTAAGACAATCATGTGCCAAGAGAAAGGCTTAGGCCAAAAAAGTTTGAAGAAATCATGAATCCACTGCCAATACTGTTGAGCTCTCTTACAAAACCAAAAGATGTGCAAAAAAGATTTAGGGTGACCACAGAAGGGACAGCGAGGGTCTTGAACACCCAGATGTTTGAGCCTAGGGCCAACTGGGATCCCTTGATAAAGTAGACACCATGCAAAAAGAGCCATCTTAGGCTCCGTAATGGTAGCCCAAATGGTTTGAAAGTGAGAGCTCCAGTGTGATGTGGAGGAATGAAGATGCCATCTCTGATTAAGGGTATCCACCATTGGAAGATGAGGAGATAACCACCTATAGCCCAACCTTGGCTTATAATTGCTAAAAGGCATGGCAGGATACCATTTCCAATCCTTCCACCAAGGCCTGACAGATTGAATGCCAATTTTATGAAGCAGGTTGGCAGGAATCGCAGAGACCAAAAGGTCAAAAGTCTGGCGATTAGAACAAGCCAAATGATACTGCACCTGTATATCCTCCCATGATTGGAGACCCATAGAGGCTCTAGAGAAGAGATCCTTGGGAGTCTAGATGCCACATTTGAAAAAATGCAAAGCACTAGTCCCTTGAGTCTTGGCCAAAGGGATGCCTTGAATAGAAAACAACGGAGACCACCAGAGGCTCTGCTGATTGAAAGAAAGACCATTGCGAAAGGCATCACCACCCCATCGAAGCCAAGGCTTAAAAGCTTCCCAAACTTTCCAAATGCTCTTGATGATGAAGGTACCCTAAATTTGAACAGGTTCTTTCATAGTGAGTAAGGTCTGGAGACCAATGCCCTTCCAAGCTGGCTTGTGAACTGGGAAACCCAAAGAGATGCAGTGTCGGACAATAATTTTCCAGGCCTCATTACCAGTAAGAGCATGGATAATCCACTTCACACAGAGAGCATGCCCCTGCCTCTAAGTGGAGAGAAGGCCAAGGCTGCCTGAGTCACGAGGAAGGCAACAGAACTCCCAGGAAACCCTATGAAAACCATGGCTGTCAGCACTAGAGGCCCAAAGAAAATCTCAGAGCAAATGCTCCAACTTGAGGTAAGAAGCCTTTAAGGGAGCCCAACAAGAGGAGTAGTAGACATGAGTAGTAGCCAAAACTTTGGAACAAATCTGAAACTTTCCAGCAAGGGAAAGAGGCTTGCAGATCTAATATTGTAGCTTTTTTTCAATCTTGGTAATCACAACATTCCATAAATCCATAGAGGAGCCATGGAAAGAAAAGGGAATGCCCAAGAAATGAAAGACTTCCCCATGCTAAACCGATTTCCAGCCAAAATTGTTAAGCCAGGAAGGGGCTGGAAGAAAAGACTGTCTGAAACAAAGGGTTTTAGACCATTGAATAGCAGAACCAGAGGCTTGACAAAAGGTGTCTAGGCACTGCAAGGCATTGGATATGTTCTCCTCATCCTCAATAAGAGTGAGAAAGGAGTCATCAGCAAAGTGGCCATTAACAAGCTAGGAAGAGGAATCAGGAAGGGAAATTCCATGAACTAAACCAGAGGAGACAGAGTTGGCAAGCAAGTACCCAAAGCCTTCAACAACAAGCACATATAAGGCAGGAGCCAGCGGACAACCTTGCCGGATGGATCGAAAAAGCCCAAAAGTATCAGATTGGGACCCATTGATGGTAATGCAAGCAGAGGCATCGCCAAAAATCATTTCCATAGATTGCAAAAAGTGAGGACCGAACCCAAGAGCTTGAAGCATAGCAAGAATAAAGGGCCATTCAATGCGGTCATAGGCTTTAGCAAAATCAATTTTGAGAAATAGGGTAGCCTGCTTAGAATGGTGAGCCCATTCCATCCCTTCCCAGATAGCAATAATGTTGTCAAGAATAGACCTGGACTTAATAAAACCAGTTTGCTCAGGGTGGACAATAAGAGGAAGGAGATGTCTGATATTAAGAGCTAATGCTTTGGCAATTATCTTGTAGGAGACGTTCAACAAGGTGATGGGCCTCCAATTGCAGATATCCTCTGGATCACCAGACTTAGGTATGAATTTGATATTTCCTTTATTAATTAAAGTGCCTAAATGTTTATTGTGAAAGGCCTCGAGATAGACTTTGTATAGGTCAGAACCAACAACACCCCAAAGATATTTGTAGAACTCGCAGGGGAAGCCATCACATCCTGGAGATTTATCATTGGCCATAGAGAAAGCCGCTTCTCTAAGGTTAGAGATGGTAAGAAATTGCTCACAAAAGGCATGCTACTCGACCGCTAGGCAGTTTGGAGTAATAGCAATACAAGCCTTTAGAGCCTCATCCTGTGTCGCAGAGTTACCCTGTGAAGCAAACACTTGTTCATAATGCTGAACAAAAGCTTGCAGAATGGCCGGAAGCTCTATAAGGGTGTCAGATCCTTGCTTAATCTTTTGAATACCAACATTGGTATGATGGGATTTGAGAGCATGAAAAAACTCCTTAGAGGCTTTATCCCCCACCTCCAACCAGTGGAGGCGAGCTTTGATTTGAGCTCCACGAGCAGCATAGGCATCTACAATCTTTTTCTCATGACAGAGTTGGGCCAGCTCAAGCTGGAGAGTAGAATCAAAGGGATTCAATGCAAGAAAATCAACAACATTGCAAAGAGCCTTAGTGTTAGCTTCATAAGCACACTTTTTGTAAAAAGCTAACTACCGGCCGTAAATGCAAAGAAATCTAGCAGTGCAGGTAATGGCGTCATTCCACCATTGAATCCAACCAAGATGAGTGTGGGGCCAAGGCTCTAAATTCTAGACTTGAAGAATGTGAGAAATAGTGGAGGTATGTGTCAGCACAGACATGTTGAGATAAAACTGCATTTGGGCAGCCCTTCTGGCAGAAAACTACCAAGTGATGGAGAAATAAATGGGGAAGTGGTCTGACAAGGTAACATCTGTCAGAGGAATGACAAGTAGGCCTCAATCTTTAGAAAAAGAGAAAAAATATTGAGCCATTATCATAGCATGATCTAGCCTCTTAAATATATGATCAGAGCCAGCTCTAAAATTGGACCAAGTATGACAAACCCCACCTTGCTGGCGGCAGTTAGCATTAGGATAAAAAAGGCCCAATTTATTTTGCATGTGATACCAAGCTTCTCTCTCTCTCCAGCTGTCTAGTGAAAAGGCATAATTCCTTCCTTTTCAGAGGCCAGCTCAACCATATTAAAATCCCCACACATAACCCAAGTGGCAGGAGGCAGATTGTCTGCCAGCCAGTGCCAAAGTTGAGATCTTTCGACAACATCATTGGGGGCATAAACATTAATGACACCAAAAGAATGATTATGAAAAGAAAGAAAAATCCAGGTGACACGCTACATCAGATCAGAACCATGAGCAATAATAGAAGAATGAAGGTGAGGTGTCAGAATAGTAATAACACCACCTTTACCAGCTTCATGCTGAGAAGAAAATACAATGCCGTCTGACCATATGACATGATAGGCAGAGTTAAGAAGAAACCCAAAGATCTTAACCTCCTGTAAACATAACATGTCCAGACTATGAAGTCTATGGTGGGTATCTCACACATAGTACTTTTTGGAGAGGTCAGTTAGACCTCGCACATTCCATGATGAAAAATTCATAAAAACTCTTGCATGGTTTCCTCATCCCCAAGAGAGGAGAAGCTATTCTACAAGAAGGCTGGTACAGAGCCAAAGCTGGGGAGTAATTCTCCAGAAGAGGTAAACTACCTTTTATTTGGGTCATCCGTGTGTCCATCAGGACTGTGAGACCAATGCAAAGATCGAGAGAAAACTGAAGAGTCCATTGGTGGCACGAGCACCACTTCTAGAGTGGAAGGCTTTGTGGTAGGGCTTTTCCCTTGAATAACATGGTTTGAAACAAGAAGCGGTGGCAAATCACTAGAAGGAGATTTTCCAGCCGAAGGTTCTGAAGGTGACACCATAGCAAAAGTAGCTTGTGACGTCTTGGAGCTTGAGGCATTCCTTCCTTTTCATGAAACTGTAGTCCATTCTTCTTTTTTTCTGACTTCTATATTTTTGGTTGGTGCTTCCTTTGGTGGTGGCTTAACCCGAGGGGTAGCTAACGTGCAATCCTTAATCTTGTGTTCTGCCGATTGACACCGATAGCAGGTGTTGGGCAGGTTCAAATAGAGCACTTTTTGAGAAATGGTGAGGGCACCAATCTGGATTTCAACAATGTCTTTGAGGTCCCTAGAAAGGTCGACCTCAACACAGATACGCTTCTAGGGACGGGCATTGAAAAATTTGTCATGTTCCATGACAATGACCTTACTAAGGGTTTTAGCAATGGACTCAATGAACGACCAGCATGGCAAGGGGAGACCAGGAAATTTGACCCAAATAGGAACCCTAAGTTTTTTGTCATCTGAGATGATAAAGTCTCGAGACCATCTCTGGAAAACAAGCAAGGAAGACCTAATAGTCCAGGGTCCGCGGTTAAAAACTGCTTCTGCCTGAGAAGGGTTAGAAAAATGGAAAAGAAAAAAACCTTTGGTAAGGTTTTGCACACCGTCAAGGTGGACCCCATGAGGGGTCCAGCTCTTGTTAACCCAATCTTTGAGGATACTTTCAGGAGGAGTACAACCCACAAAATATCCAATCAGAGTATGCTTTTCTAATCATTCACATGCAGAATCAAATTCTTGCAGATTAAGAACACTATTAGGGTTACCTCGTGAAAGACCTTCGGGACGAACTTGCGAGGACATTTGTTTTGAGGAGGCACCATGGCTTTCCAAAGCTTCAACTCGCGCACCAGCAACAACTACTGGGCCAAAGTTGGCTGGAGCCATACTAAAAGCTAACCCTAATGCAAAAATCCCGTATTAAATGTGGTATGACAGATGGAAAGCTTAGAGCAAAGACACAGATAGGATGCCGTATGCATGAAACCCTAGCAGAGCAAAAAAAACAATATTATCTTATTTAATTAAGATACCTTTTAAATAAATAAAATAATCTTATTTAATTAAAAGAAATAAAATAATCTTATTTAATTAAAAGAAAATCTTTCTTTTAATTAAATAATTTTATCTTGTTTTAAAATCCATCTTTTAATTAAATAATATTATCTTATCTAATTAAGATACCTTTTAAATAAATAAAATAATCTTATTTAATTAAAAGAACTAAGATGATCTTATTTAATTAAAAGAAAATCTTTCTTTTAATTAAATGATTTTATCTTGTTTTAAAATCCCTCTTTTAATTAAATAATATATCTTATTTAATTAAAAATCCATCTTTTAATTAAATAAATAAAATCCCCACTTAAAGCTCTGTTTTTGATGAAAAAAGGAAATAAATCAAATTAAATTAAATAAAAATTCCTTTTTCTCCACACTTTCCCAAGTGGTGGGATTTTTTGCCTCTTAATCATAGCCTTTGATTTTGCCTCTTGAAGATTTAAAGCACATGGATCAACCAAGATTTAATCTCCGCTATTGCTTTAAAAGCCTCTTAATCTTCACCGTCCATTATTCTTTATAAGGAAGTCTCTCCTTCTCATTTGAGCATCCCATGTTTTTATTGTTATGCTGCAGGTTTGGAGAGCAACTTTGGAGGAGAAT
>MU228154.1:1892260-1905206 GCA_018584345.1 Thuja plicata | reverse complement strand
ATCTTCACCGTCCATTATTCTTTATAAGGAAGCCTCTCCTTCTCATTTGAGCATCCCAGGTTTTTATTGTTATGCTGCAGGTTTGGAGAGCAACTTTGGAGGAGAATTTGAGCACTTGAGCTTGGATGTTTCAACTTCTATCTTCTTGTCTTCTTCTCTCACGCATTCATGATAATCCATTTAGATTACTTTGCATTTGCATTTTAGATTAAATTCATATTTTCTTTCATAGATTAATCTTGCATTTGTATTTCCTTTCACAGAATAAATCATGCATTGTTATCATTTAGATTAATTTCCTTTTATGCATTGTTATCATATATAATAGTTGTCATTTTTATGCATTGAATCTCTCATTTCATGGTGTACTTGCATGAGCAAAACTAGGTCAATCTGAGGGCCTCCATTACAAAACCTTTGCACTCCATGACTAGAGAGCTATGAGTCGATATTTGAGGCCTCATTCTTGAGAAACCTTGAATGGAATGATTCATAGAAGTGTGACACATTTTCATCACACAACTGGGAGATGGTTGTAGAACTGATTTTTGGGATGATGAATGGATCCACTCTATGGCTCTGTCAACCAATCAGGACTAGAAGAAAATTATTAAAAGAAGTAAATAATCCATTGGCACCAAAGTTCCTGATTATTGGCAGGATAGCAACTGGAAGAATTTGGGAGATATTGATGCTAGACTCATTTCCCTCCAGCATGAGCTGCAGACTTGGCACATAAAAGATAACATTCAGGACTCAGTTGTGTGGTATCCTACTTCTGATGGGAAGTATATTGTGGCCTCTGCTGTTAATATCCTTTCTGAGAGAGAGGAAAGGCCTCCTTGCTCTTTTGTTTGGTATAAAAATCTCATACCTAAAATCAACTTCTTCTATTGGCTCTTAATTCAAAACAAACTGTTGACTCTTGATAACCTCTCTAGGAGGGGAATTTACATTGTTAATAGATGTAGTCTTTTCTTTGAAAACTCTGAATCCTATGATCATATCATGCTCCATTATCCTTTCACTCGTAAAGTCTGGGTGATTATCTTTAGAAAATGGTATATCTGCTGGTGTTTTCCTTTTGTCTGGCAGGATTTTGTTGCTCAATGGAGTTACCCACCTCAGAACTTTATTGATAAAGACCTTTGGTTCCTTATCCCTCCTTATGTCTACTGGAGAATTTGGAAAGAGCACAACAACAAAATCTTTAGAGAAAAGTAGGCTTCTCCTGAAGTGGTTGGCAACCAGATTTGTAGGGCACTGGAAGAAAATTTCTCTTTTTCAATACCTAAGGGTATATTAGGTAAGATGAAGAGTGACAGTAATAATAGTCAAATTAATCAGAGATCTCTGGCAACATGGACCTCACCCCCTGAAGGTTGGGTTAAAGCTAAATTCGATGGGGCAGTGAAGGGAAACCCGAGCATTGCTGGAGGAGGTGGATTAATAAGAGACCATAATGGTAATTGTATTGGAGCCATTGCTTCTCCTTTGGGAACTCAATCTAACCATATGGCCGAAGCCATGGCAGCTCTCAACATTATTTTGCTGGCAGAGGAACTGGGTTGTGAAAAAGTCTGGCTGGAGGGAGACTCCTTAAATATCATCAATAATATTAGAGGCAAGAATAAAGCTTCCTGGCCTATAGAACATATCATTGCAAATATTATTAATGTGGCTTTGAATTTTAATTCTTTTTATGTTTCTCATTGTTTTCGAGAAATGAATCAAGTGGCTGACTGTCTAGCCAATATTGGAGTCAAGAAAGATGTCACATGCAAGTGGTATGGGAATACAAACATTAATAATGAGGTGGAATTATTACTTAATTATCATAGGCTTAATCATAAGGTAGGTGAGGTCACTAACATTAATCATTCTGATTAATGATGATTTGATTAGGAGTACGGCGACAACATCATTCAATCTGAAACATCAAATTAATGATGAATTTCTTAAGACACAAGTTTTCTAGAAAATCATTAAGTACTCTGTGATTGTGAATATCTGTGTTCATCTTGTGCCGAATACTAGTATGAAAGAGAACAGTGAGAGAATTCAAATTGCAAAAGAAGAAGACATGGGTGGATATTTGAAGAGAGAAGAACCTGTGGAGTGCAAATGAAGGGAACAAAATGATGTGTGGAACAAGCTTAAGAAGGGTAATGTTCATAGATATTTGAAGCATCTCCATGGAAATGACAAGGAGGTGACAAAATATTTTGTCAATGGATGGGAGAATGGCACTATGAACATCTTGGGCAAATCTCTCAAGCTCACTCTGGACCATATTGTTGATATAACAGGCCTTCCGTTGGATGGGAAGCACTTTCTAAAAGACAAAAAAGAAGGCAAAAAAGGGTATAAAAAATTCCCTAAGACAGATGAAGAAAGGGCAATACTTGTGAAGGGTGACCTCGATTATGTTAACCTATCAAATATCAAGCGAATTTGGGTGTTTGTGATCCAGACTATCATGGATTACTTCACATTGGATGAAATATACTCAAAGGTTTACAATTATCATTTTATAATGGTAAACCATTTCCGTCATAAAATTAGGGTTTGCTTTCCCTTCTATCTCTTAAGTTCGCTCAACCAGAGCATCAGTGACCATAGGAGTAAGTCTTCCCCTATTTTACATGAGGGATTAATTCTACTGATTACTGACTATTTCAAGAATCACATTCCCAACCCCATTCCCAAAAGTATTGTGAATGCTAAGAGGAAAAGTCTGGAAGTGTCTAAGGGTAAGAACCCTAGTAAGGAAATTGCTAAAAAAAGTCGTAGAGGGGTTGTTGAAGCAGATATATCTCTGTCTATTTATGATGATATTGAGGGAATGAAAACTGATGATGAATAGAATATTGTGTCATCAGAGGATGAGGGTTTTACAGGGAAGTCAGAAAAAATGAGGACATGAAAAATACCTACCCCAATGTGTCTTTGGGTGGAAAAGATGATTTTGAGGAGACCCAGAATCTGGAGAATAAAATTTTGGATGAAATAATGGAAGAAATTGACAATGTGATTGACACCCATATTGAATACCATACTGCTAAAAAGGACGGTGATGAGGAACAGAATCAGGAAAATCAGGAGTCTCAGAGGGAGTCGAGGGACACTGAAACCCATAATGATGACCATACTCTTAATAATGAAGGTGGGGAAGACTAGATTCATGATTTTCAAGACTACCAAAAGGGAACAGGGGAAATGGAGACTGACAAAGGCAACACAGAGAACAATGAGGAGGATATTGTCCTTGATAAGGAAACTGAGAATACTGAGAAAGATACCAATGAAAGTGAGAAGCCTGAGTACAGCTAGGATAACTTGAAAGCTGACCTTGAAGAAAATAATGTCTATAACAAGAGGAGCCTTGAGGATGATCTGTGTGAGAGACAAGTCAATGTCAAAAGGGTGGCTTCTATTTCTTTTCTACAAATGGCCAAAAACAAAGCAGAGAATAGCTACAATATGGATAAGTGGATTCATGATGACATAAAGGAGATCAAAGATAATTATAAGAATCTGGAAAATAGGAATGCGCTGCTGGAGGAAATTGTTGAGAAAATGCGCAATGATGCTTCCATGTACCAGCAGGGGCATAATGTTTTTGATAAGGTTAACAATATGGATACCAAGATCAGTACTATGGTTGACAACAAGCTCAGAAACATTAATGATAAGATTAAAAACAACAAGGCACTCATCAAAAATCTTACTACTGTTAGCAAAATGGGTATGAATAATTCCTTGGATAATCTGAAATCTCTATATACCCTTCTAGATAGAAATGATAGTGACAAGGCTAGGTAGGAGGAAGATAGCCCTCAGGAAGTTCACATTTCTGGCCCAGGATCTAGGACTCAATCAAGCACTAAAGATAAGGCCCAAGTACAAACTAAAGATATCAAGAAATTACGGGACTCGATCTAGAGTATGGAGCTGCAGATGGTTGAAGTTCAGATGCTGGAGGATCAGTTGGAAGTTGTTTAGTGTTATGGGTTGCTGGAAGTTTTTTTCTATCCGGCTGCTGGAATCTTTTTGTTGTTTTCTATTTTGAGTTTTTGTGTTGTAATGTAATTTTCTGTTAAATCTGGGGTTTAGCCCTTTTTGGGTTTTCTGTCACTTGTGACAGTTCGTTGTCTCCTTGTCCTTTGTTGTCTATATTTTGGTGCTTTGTAAAGGGTTTTGGGGTCCCTTCAAAACTTTCTTTTACCTTAATCAAAAACCATCCTTATTGTATTGCGATACTAAAAGTATCAAAAGGTTTTCATGTTGACAACATAGTGAATGCTAGGTCAAATGATAAACTGTTAGTTTTGAATCCTCTACCAAGGTCACACTTAACAATGTGTTTGTAACCTTTAATAGGGTTGGCTCTTCACTGAGATCACTTCAGAAGAGTGAAAAATTTGGGTTACCGATCCCAAGTGGTTTTTCCCTTAACAAGGTTTCAATGTTAAAAATCCATGTGTCAAATGTGTATATTCTTCATTGCTTTGATGTTTTGCTTTACACATTACTAAGATAGGATTGGTTGGTAAACACTAAGTTTATTTACTGCCATTCGGTAAACCTTAGAAAAGATAAATAATATATTCACTGAGCAGTATATATATGTTAGAATTACATAAGGCATACATATTGTAGGATTGAAAGATAACTGAAGGTATTATAGATGTTTTATAAGTTTTGGTTGGATTATTGGATTAATTTTTGAGGCCACTAATTCACCCCCCCTCTCAGTTTTTCTAACATAAATATGTATGTTAGATGTGCATTTATAGATTAGGATGGGTCTTTCATCATAGTAGATCAATTGGGTCAAGGACCTAAGTCCCTAGTTGAATTATGCATTGTAGTCATAAGATAACCATTGTAGCTTATAGTAGTCTTGTGAAACTTTACAAAATTGATTAGTTGCATGGCATTAGATGCATCATACCTTGGTGGTATCATCATTCTCATTCCTTGTTAGTTTTTAACCTATGTCAAGATCCCAAAAGTTTTTCATAAACCCTTAGTGTTTTTGTGGCAAGTTCATCATGTTTTTTTGTCTTGATAACTACGAGAACCACAGTAGTTCCTATTTGTGATAGTGATTGTTTCATGAGCTTATGCATGCCCTAATGAGGGTAATCTAGCTGTGAATGATTATTGACCTTTAATATTTATAAAAGTGGTTAAGGACCTTTGAGTTAGAGCCATGTTATACCATAGGGGGTATCCTTATATATTTTACCCATGTAACCATAGTTCCTTGATTTGCTTTATACAAAGGGAGTGTTCTTGTGTGTAATCAATATGTACCCTACAATTGTCAAGCTTTAGGAATTTTGTAACCACGTTGATCCCTGTCAAAATTAAGTGTGTAGGTAATCCTTTTGAAGGATCATAAAAGATTCTTGTATTACCTTTACATATGATTGAGCTCAAATTATAGTATCCTAACATTAGTTGTGTTGACCTGTGAATGTGGTATGATTCCTCCATCATTTAGATTTTCATGCATAAGGAGATTAAAGCATTGTAATTTAATACTAAATGTTTTCAAGTAAGTAGAAATCATAATTGCATAAAATTAAATAAAATATGATTGTAATGAAGCATAGATGATTTTTCTATCTATTGTATTTGGGTACATTCTCTAACACATCTAGGAAGGTGTACTATTCTGGAATGTCATGAAGCGGTTACTCCCTTGAGTGTGATTGACAATAGTCACTCTATTATGTGAAATGTTTTATGATTGATAATTTATTTTTTATTGATGATTTTTTTGTGTTGTATGTGGGTTAGCAATGAATTTTTGAACTTTATTTTTCCTGCATTAGTCACCTAACTCTCTTTTAACTATCTATTTTGTGACATTGGTCACAATTGATTTACTATTGAAAGGATCGATTAGAATTTTAATTTTTGATCTCACTAGTTTTCTTCTTCATAAGAAGTAAATTTGATATCCAATATGTGTTCTTAATGGGAAAATTGTTTTTATCTTCAATGAGATTAATTAATTATGTCTTCACTAAATTCTGTAGCTTAGGATTTAATGGAATTTTCTTCTGACTTATCAGTTTTGCATTGGGCTCCAACTCTATGGTATGTTGGGATGATTGGGGATCAAACCCCTTCAAATCATGGTATTTTCATTCAAAGACATCATTAAATTCTTGACAAAGTGAAATAAAAAGTTCTTGTTCTTGTTTGGTACATACCTTGCCAAGCTTCAAGAACTTATCCTTGAAGATTTCAACAAGTTCATAATGATATTATTTGACTATAATGCCAGTTTTATCCATTCTAACATGATCATCAATATTAAAAATGGATTCAAGGGTGACCAACCCCTTTGTTAACTTGTTAGTTTTTAACTGTAATATATGGTCACCATATTTTTTTTGTAATTTCTTTTGATTTCCATTAGAAAACTTAAATTCTTTGATCAAAAAATTTAGAATTTGATCATCATTTTAAAAAAATTCCCAACTTACATTATTATTTGGGACTGAAGGTCTCACACCCACTTTAGCATATTGTTGTACTTACACAATTTTTACCTCTTTTGGAATATCAAACTCAGATCCCATGGCTACTGACTAACCAGCTTGCTTATTTTGACTTTAGGCACTGAAACTATGTTGAAAGCAATAAATTATTCAATTAGATATAAGATTCTATGCTTATACAACTTAGGTAGATCATTTTTTGTCATGTTTCAATTCTGTACCTAATTAACCACAAACTCACTATCACCAAATACCTGTAAAGCAATGATTTTCCTCTTCCTATCCCATTCTAGGCCATGAACCAGTGCCTCATATTCTAATTTATTGTTAGTACAACTAAAAAGAAAAGAAGAATGGAGAATAATATCTCTCACCTTTAGGGGGTATCAAAATACCACCTCCACCTAAACCCTCCTTGCTTCTAGACCCATAAAAATAAAGTTTCCACAACTGATCAGGTTGTTGTTCACAATGTTGCACTTAACCTTTCACAAGGTTAGGAACAACACTTTGTTCATGCATAATATAATTACCTAAACAAACTGCTTCCATGTGATTTAATGGCTCTTGTTGGTGCAAGGAACCTCCATTTTTATTGTGTTTGATGTGATTTAGGGTTAGGTTAGGTGTTTAGGATGAGTGACAATAAGGTCCACTAGGTGGATCCAATTTGTGGTTATTTCCATGTTTTTAAGAGCCAAATGATCTCATGAGGGATATTATGGTCATTTTGACCTAGAAAGCAAAAATGTGTTATTTTTGTGTACCTTAGGGTTAGATTGTGTCTTAGGACCCTAAATGTCCTAATGATGGTCATAAAAGTAAATCATGGCCATCGAGTTGACAAAATAAGTCAAAATGCACAAAATAGAAAAGTTGCTAGCAACATTGAAAAGTTGCTCGAGCAACTTTTGCAACTTCTTGACAAGAAGTTGCAAAATAAAGTTGGAGTGGTTGTAAATGATCATGCTAAGTATATGAGCTTGGATTTGATGTTTTTGGAAGGTTAATGAAGTTTTGAATTGCAGAACTCATTTTTGGTACTTTTGTATGGATGCCTGTGACTGTATTTTCATAATCTGCATTGTCTTCTTACTCCTGTACAACTATGTATGGATTGGGAGAGGAGATAGAACCCCATGGGGGTGTAGTGTTTTCAATTAGCTTTCTTATGCAATAGGTATTTTTATTTCAAGTTTATTTAGTGTAAATTTATAGATTTTTGTAAGTCATTAGTCTGCAAGTGACCTTTCCAGTGTTGCAGAGTTAGAAATGGCTCTAACCTAAGAACCCACTAGTGGAATTGACTAAAACCATGGGGGAAGTAGGGTTAGAGTCTATAAATATGGTTGTTTTCTTTCATTTTTGTTGTTGCAATGGATTTCCTAGACCAAATGGGAAGCCCTATGGCTGACTATTGAATACAGGTGAGCCTGGACAGGGTGAAGAAGGATTTGGTTCGAGCACCCATGATCTTGGGGAAAGAATTAGAGGCATTTTAAGAATCCCTAGATAGTATCCTTGAAGGATTAAAATATGGGAGGAGGTGAAATTAAGTTTGGAGGTCAATTTGGTGATAATTGATCAAGACTGGTCCATAGGCCTAATTAATAGGCTGAAAACTAGGGCCTGACAGAAAGTAGGGTTGTGGATACATCCAGAAGCTAAGATTTTGGAATCTGATAGAGTTGATAGACACCTTGAATATTTTCAAGGTATTCTATGGGGTTTTTTGGAGGATTAGGGAGCATTATCCCCAAAACTATGAAATTAGACCTACTAGGAAACAAGCCAATTAGGCCTCCTTGTGAATTTGATGCCAAATGAATTGGCAAAGTGTCCAAAAGTGTGGGAAAGGGTTCTAAAGACCTATGAATGGTCCAAGAAGATATAAAAGAGTCTAAGTGAATGTATGGGGAGATCCTAAGCAGGGGTTTGTGATTCTAGAAGGAAATCTAGTGAAGAAACCTAGGTAATTGAAGGGCTAGTTGGACTAGTTGTACCTAGAAGTGTTAGAAACTTCAACCAATCAACTATACCTTGGAGGAGAATTTGATAGTGAGGATCTTGGAGGTCCATCTTGGAGAATAAAAAAACAAGAGCTAACCATTAGATGGTTAGGAGAGATTAGTAGTGTTTTACAGGAAATAAATCACTAGAATACCAAACCCTCTGCATCAGAGTGGTATCAGAGCCAAAGTTTCTTGAAGTTTGTGTATGTATGAAGGGGAGAGTGAAGAGGTTGAAAACATGCCTCCTAAGGAAATGAGTAGGGAAACCATTGTGGAATTGGTTCAGGGCCTCTTAGAGAAGGCTAGTGTGTCCGAAACAAAGAGTAAAAAGAAGATCACTGAATAGGGAGATGAGAGTGATGAGGATGTTGAAAGTGAAAAGACTCATCTAAAAAAGGTAAAGAACCTGAGACAGATTAAGATCAAAAGGTATTATTGGACACCTTTAAGTCCATTCATAAGGAAAGTATCGAACACATACCCTATTACTGTAGCATCCTGAATGGAGAAGAGTTGTTGGATTGGCTAGAGGCCATAGATAATCAGTTTGACTCTAAAGAAGTATCAGAGGAGAAGAGGGTCAGCTATGCCAAGGTTACACTCAAAGGATCTACATTGATGTGGTGGAACATGATGCAGGATGATAGGGTAATGAAAGGAAAGAAGAAGATAGTTTCTTGGGAGAGGATGAAGATCAGATTGAGGGCACAATTCTTGCCTACTGAATATGAGATTCAAATGTACCAAAAGTTGTAGAACTTGAGACAAAAGGAGATGACAGTGAGTGCCTATACTGAGGAGTTTCACAAACTAAGCCTAAGTGATAGAAGACAAGAAGAATAAATGAAGAAGGTGGCAAGGTATCTCAATGAGTTGAGACAAGGGATACAAGATGAAATTAGTATGATGGCTCCTAAAAGTATGCATAAGTGTTTTTAGTTAGCCTTGAGAGCAGAGGATAAGGCTAGAAGGAGGAATGAATTCCATCAAAGAGGAAGAGGTGGTAACAATAACAGAGGATTCAGAGGTAGGAGTAATTTTGGTAGAGGACAAAGCCCAAATAGTCTAGAGGAGAATCAGTCTATGGATAACATTGGAGGCAATCAGTTTAGAGGATCTTTTCAAAGAGGGGGATACAGAGGAAGAGGACCACCAAGAGGTAGGTTTCAGTCTCAAGGAAGGTCTAATTCAGTCTTCACTGGAAGATGTTATAACTGCAATCAAGTGGGTCACACAATGGGTAGATGTCCTAAAAAGGATACCTCATCTTCTATGGGAGATAGAAGGAATCAATTGGTACAAGAAGATGATACACAAAGTGTCACTTCTCCCATTTCCAAGGTAGGGCCATTAATGGATGGAGAGAATCTAATGCTAAGAAGGAATTTGTTGAAAGTACCTAATACTATAGAGTGACCTCAAAGGAAGAATTTGTTTAAGACAACTTGTAGGTCTCATGGAAAGATTTGCAAAGTGATAGTGGACTCTGGTTCCACTGAGAATATAGTGTCAATAGAGATGGTAGACAAATTGAAGCTTAGAAGGATACCTCATACCACACCCTATAAAGTTTTATGGTTAAACAAGGGTCAACAAATAGTGGTAGATGAACAAACCTTGGTGGAGTTTGAAATAGGTGAGTATAAGGACAAGGTCCTAAGTGACATATTGCCCATGGATGCATGCCATCTTCTTTTAGGGTGTCCTTGGAAATATGATGTGAAGGATATCCATGATGGAGAAAATAACAACTATGTTATCAAAAAGCTATGGAAGAAGTTTCAAATGGATCTATTGCAGGAATCTAATGAGGAGAAGCATGTGGGAACAAGTGTGATGCTCTTGAGTGGAAAGGAGTTTCTAAAAGCTATGAAGAAGGAGAAAGGAGTCTGTTGTGCAGTGATAGTGAAGCCAAAGGAGGAGACCAAAGAGAAAGTCAACATGCCACCATAGATACAAGCATTGTTGGAAAGATATCATGACATAGTGGATAATGGTTTTCCAAGTGCACTACCACCCATGAGGGATGTGAGCCATTAGATATACCTCATTCCTGGAGAAAATTTGCCAAACAAAGAAGCATATAAGATGACACCAAGTCAAAATGCAGAGATAGAAAAACAGATTCAAGATTTGTTGGAAAAAGGACTAATAAGGAAGAGTTTGAGTCCTTGTGTTGTGCCAACTGTCCTTGCTGTTAGAATAGGAAAAACCCTATTCTCCCAAGAACACCTGCATGCAAACCTGTCACATGGAAGAAGCAAAGTACAAAAGACAGGAAAAACTATGGAGGCCAAAAAGCCAGAGGAGACATCATATGCACAAGAAAACAATATATTAATAATATGTTTCTAGATGTTACAATGAGATGTGAAAACTCCTTATGAAAAACAAAGAGGTGAATCCTTATAAAAGGAATCATGAAACCCTAAAAGGGAAAACCTAGGTTAGCTTAAGCAACTAGAGTGAATAGGTGAGTTAGTAATTAGATCATAATGATTTAATAAATAACCCAAGATACTATTACTCTAACACCCCCCTTAAGATAAGCTTAGGGAGAAGCAAAAACCTAGGAGATTACTGCAAAAAGAAGGAAAGGAGGGTCCCGGCAACAAGGCCTGATCAGGTACCCAAGAACAAGAAATAAACTAGATGAAGAAAACTAAGCCTCCAATCTAGGGAAAGTCCCAAAGAAAGGAACAAGAAAGAGCAAGAAGCATCTTCGAAGCATGAAGCTGCAAACACTGTCAGAAGTAACTGTAGGAACCCCCGCTGAAAAAGTGCATGAACAGGTAGAGAAGACAAAGTCTTAAGAGCTGATCAATCAAACCTGGGAAGAAATAGAACCAACAGGAGAACCCCCCCCATAATGTTGAACAGGGAGAGGGGTGACAGGAACACTGAAATGCAATGCTAGAAACATCTACAGAAAGAAGAATCAGGAACACCAACAGTGCAATAGAAGTACAAGCATAGGATAAAGGGCGGTGTCACTGAGACACAACATGGGCTAATGTTGTGGAAGGTACACTCACTTGACAAAGGTGGATGAGCATAAAATGACAAAACATCATAACCCTACATGGCACTTTATAACTGAGTGTGAGTACAAACAAACACAAGGTGCTCAAAATCCCAGATATGCAAAAGTAGGCACTTTATCTCAGTGCATTTACAAAAAATAAAATGCTACAGAAGAGAAGCAGATAATGCTCAGAAGCCAGAAAGAAGAGTGAGCCAAAAGAATAGAAGAAGAGATCCCAGGACCTGTAGAACCCAAGTAATCCTCTAGAGTGTGAAAGAGAAAAACTCAGAGGAGAGAGAACCTAGAGAAGAATCTAGAAAAAGACCCCTGCAACTAAAAAGCTCACTAAACCAGCTTTCTGACGATATCTGGTTTGCAAAAAATGGAGTCCGAATGAGCCAGAAATGACTCCCAGAAGGTAGACAATAGACATTGGACTTTGATAGAAAAAAACTGTCAAAATGGCAGAACCAAAAACCCCAACCTCCATCATCAGAAAGTGCTCGGAAAGAGCTTTTCGATGATATATGGAAGTCAGAAAAATACCCCCGTATGCTCTAGATAGAGTGAAAATAGTGAGGTAGGGTCAAAAAGGGCCCCAAAAAAGATTTTAAAGGCCCTAGGGCTGAAAATGGCTAGCCCCTGGGTGCATGGCGCACACAGGGGGCTCAAACCAGAGCACCCGATAGCCCATATGACTGCTGCTGGTAGTAAAATCCCATGGGGCTTAAACAAGCCCGCTGGGCGGGTGGAGCGGTGGGGCTGGGTGGTGGAGGACTCTGGGCGGAGGGCACTGGTGGTGGCGGTGCATAGGGCAGTGGGGGCCGGTGGTGGCCAGCGGAGCAGCGAAGCTCGACGAAGGAGGGGCGACAGCACTATCGGTGTGGAGGAGGGCCAGCGGGGGCTGAGCCATGGCGGTGCAGTGGCGGCGCTGATCAAAAAACACTGGTTGCATTATTTTAATGCCAAAAAATACTTAAAAAATGTGTTTTTTAAATATTTTTTCTCAGTTTTCATGCTCGTACGGCACTGGAAACCAATTTTGTTTGCCTCATAGCCAAGTTGTCCAAAATGGACAAGTTATATATATATTCTAGGGTTTTTGGGTGCTTTGAGCGCAATGGTAATGTCCGTTTGAGCCCAAAATGACCAGAAATAAAGGTCCCACCTAAATCCACATAAAAAGCTTTGAGAAAGCTAGAAAACCTCCAACTTCTGAAACACTTCGACAAAGCATGAACAATGAGCAGCAAGATGGCTTTGATACCATGTTAGAATAGGAAAAACCCTATTCTCCCAAGAACACCTACATGCAAACCTGTCACATGGAAGAAGCAAAGTACAGAAGACAGGAAAAACTATGGAGGCCAAAAAGCCAGAGGAGACAT
>MU228154.1:1859785-1892191 GCA_018584345.1 Thuja plicata | reverse complement strand
TATGAAAAACAAAGAGGTGAATCCTTATAAAAGGAATCATGAAACCCTAAAAGGGAAAACCTAGGTTAGCTTAAGCAACTAGAGTGAATAGGTGAGTTAGTAATTAGATCATAATGATTTAATAAATTACCCAAGAGAATATTACTCTAACACTTGCACCTAAGAAGGATGGAAAATAGAGGATGTGTATGGAATCTAGGGCTATAAAATAGATTAAAATCAAATATAGATTCCCAATGCCCCGGATTGAGGACTTGATGGAAAATTTGGGAGGTTCATGTTATTTCTCAAAGGTGGATTTGAAGTCAGGATATCACCAAATCAGGATTAGGCTTGGTGATGAGTGGAAAAAAGCCTTCAAGACCAATGAAGGGATGTATGAGTGGCTAGTAATGCGCTTTGGCCTAACTAATGCACCTAGCACATTCATGAGGCTCATGAATGAAGTGCTAGCACATTTTATGGTAATCTTGTAACATTAGACCTTGATGAAATTTTGATATTTAGCAGGTCCAAGGAGGAGAATATGAAGCATTTGGAGATGGTCTTGAGGAGGCTACATCAAGAGAAGTTGATGACAAATCAAGAAAAGTGTGAGCTCCTAAAAACTGAATTAGTTTATCTTGGTTTTGTGGTTGCTAATGGATGTATGAAGCTGGACCCTGATAAGGTTAAGTCAATATTGGAATGGCCTACACCTAGGTCCATAGGGGATGTTAAGATTTTTCATGGATTGGCCTCCTATTATAGGAAATTTGTAAGAAATTTTAGTCATGTATGTGTCCCTATTCTCAACACTATCAAAGGGGGAATCAAATGCCATTTTAAGTGGACTATAGCAGCAGACCAAGGGTTTGAAATGTTGAAAAAGAGGATAGAAGAGTTACCTACACTTAGGTTTCCCAATTTAAATCATCTATTTGTGGTGGAGTGTGATGCTAGAAAGCTATCCATTGGAGCAGTGTTAATCCAAGAGGGACACCCTATGGCATTATTTTTAGAGAAGTTAAATGAGGCCAAACAAAAGTACTCCACCTATGATTTGGAGTTTTATGCAATGTTACAAGACCTTAAAAAATGGAGACACTATCTCTTATCTAGGGAATTTGTGGTCTACAATGATAACCATGCTCTGAGTTTCTTGAATGGGCAAGAAAAACTGAATCAAAGGCACTTGAAGTGGGTAGAATCATTGCAAGCATACACATTTGTTATTAAACACAAGAAAGGGGTTAGTAACAAGGTTACAGATGATCTTAGTAGAAGAGTCTTAACCATATAGGAAATACAATTACAAAGTGTAGGGATGGATGATTTGAAAGACCTCTACAAGGAGGACAAAGATTTCAAAAATGCCTATGAGGCATGTGTGAAGTTCCAACAGGGATTTAAAGTGGATTTTACTGATTTTATGTTGTAGGAAGGGCTGTTGTTTAAAGGGCACCTCATGTGTATACCTTAGTATTCAACAAGGGAGAATATTATGAAGGAGAAACACCAAGGAAGCTTGGGATGCCACTTTGGAGTGGATAAAACATTGGAGCAAGTGAATAGGCATTACTTTTGGCCTAAGTTACAGTCAGATGTTAGGAAATTTTTAGAACAATTTCAGATTTGTCAGAGGGAAAAAGGAAAAAGTAGTATTAGTGGGTTGTACCAACCCCTATCCATACCCCAAAGGCCTTGGGAGTGCCTCAGTATGGACTTTGTTTTGGGGTTACCAAAGACACCAAGGGGTCATGACAATGTATTTGTGGTGGTGGACCATTTTAGCAAAATGTCTCACTTTATTGCATGTAAGAAAACCAATGATGCTTCTCAAATTGCAGGTCTATTCTTCAGAGACATTGTAAGGATCCATGGATTGCCACTGAATATAGTAAGTGACAGAGATAGTAAGTTTGTGGGTCACTTTTGGAGGACCCTTTGGAAAATATTGGTTGCAAACTTGTCTTTCTCTTCAGCCTACCACCCATAGTCAGATGGGAAAATAGAGGTAGTCAATAGGTCACTTGGGAACTTGCTAATATGCTTGACTAAGAAACATGGTTAGTCATGGGATCACATCATAGGGAAGACAAAATTTGCCTATAATGAATCCATTAATAGGAGTACTGGTAAAATCCCCTTTGAAATAGTATATGGGGTCAATCCTAGAGGGATCTTGGAGTTGAGGGATCTCAGTTTGAAGGACAAAAGGAGTTCCCAAGGGGAGTGATTTGCAGAACAGATGAAGGAGCTTCATGAACAAGTCAACAAAAATTTACAAAAGCAAGTGGAGAAGTATAATTCCAAGCTGATCAGACAAGAAAAGATTTTTAGTTCAAGGTGGGGGATATAGTACTTTACTATCTTAGGAAGGAAAGGCTACCCAAGGGTCAACCAACTAAGCTACTCATGAAGAAGATAGGACCATTGAGGATTTTGCATAAGGATGGAAAGAATGCCTATGAGGTGGTGTTGCCTCCTGATTTGGGGATTTCACTCATTTTCAATGTTTGTGACCTATATCCCTTTAAGGGACCATCTATAGACATAGTTCAAACCACTCTTATAGATTTAGGAGATGATGATTGGGTGAAGGATTTTCCAAACCCAACTCCAGTGCAATTAGATAGTATACATGATACTAAGGTGATAAAAAAGACAAGGGTATCTACAAGGAGTATCTAGCTAAGTGGCAGGGACTACCTAAAGCTAAAGCCACTTGGATGATAGAGCTGGACATTCTGAAGCATGGGGTCACCATTGAAGACCTTCTAACTCAAGGGAATTGAGTTCTTTGTCCCAGGGGAGTATGGTGCAGGGCACCTCCCTTTTTGTTGTGTTTGCTGTGATTTAGGGTTAGGTTAGGTGTTTAGGATGAGTAACAATAAGTTCCACTAGGGTGGATCCAATTTATGGTCATTTCCATGTTTGTAAGAGCCAAATGAGCTCATGAGGGATATTATGGTCATTTTGAGCTAGAAAGCCAAAATGTGTTATTTTGTGTACCTTGGGGTTAGAATGTGTCTTAGGACCCTAAATTTCCTCATGATGGTCATAGAAGTCAATCATGAACATCGAGTTGACAAAAGAAGACAAAATGCACAAAATGGAAAAAGTTTCTAGCAACATTGAAAAGTTGCTAACAACATTAAAAAGTTGCTCGAGCAACTTTTGTAACTTCTTGACAAGAAGTTTCAAAATCAAGTTGGAGTGGTTGTAACTGATCATGCTCAGTATATGAGCTTGGATTTGATGTTTTTGCAAGGTTAATGAAGTTTTGAATTGCAGAACTTGTTTGTGGTACTTTTGTATGGATGTCTGTGACTGTATTTTCATAATCTGCATTGTCTTCTTACTCCTGTACGGTTGTGTACAAATTGGGAAAGGAGATCAGACCCCATGGGGGTGTAGTGTTTTCAATTATATTTCTTATGCAATAGGTATTTTTATTTCAAGTTCATTTAGTGTAAATTTATAGAGTTTTGTAAGTCACTGGTCTGTAAGTGACCTTTCCAGTGTTGCAGAGTTAGAAATGGCTCTAACCTAAGAACCCACAGGTGGAATTGATTGAAACCATGGGGAAATTAGGGTTAGAGTCTATAAATAGGATTTTTTCTTTCATTTTTGTTGTTGCAATGGATTTCCTAGACCAAATGGGAAGTCCTATGGCTGAATGTTGAATATAGGTGAGCCTGGACAGGGTGAAGAAGGATTTAGTTCGAGCACCCATGATCTTGTGGAAAAGACTTAGAGGAATTTCAAGAATCCATAGATAGTATAATTGAAGGATTCAAAGGTGAGAGTAGGTGAAATGAAGTTTTGAGGTCAATTTGGTGACAATTGATCAAGACTGGTCTAGAGGCCTAATTAATAGGCTAAAAACTAGGGCTTGATAGAAAGTAGGGTTGTGGGTGCAGCCATGAGCTAAGATTTTGGAATTTGATAGAGTTTATAGACACCTCAAATATTTTCAAGGTCTTCTATGGGGTTGTTTGGAGGATTTGGGAGCATTATCCTAAAATATGTGAAATTAGACCTACTAGGAAACAAGCCAATTAGGCCTCCTAGTGAATTTGATGCCAAATGAATTGGTAAAGTGTCCAGAAGTGTGGGAAAGGGTTCTAAAGACCTATGAATGGGCCAAGAAAATAGAAAAGAGTATAAGTGAATGTATGGGGAGATCCTAAGCAGGGGTATGGTATTCTAGAAGGAAATCTAGTTAAGAAGGCTAGGTAATTGAAGGGCTAATTGGACTATTTGTACCTAGAAGTGTTAGAAACTTCAACCAATCAACTATACCTTGGAGGAGAAGCTGATAGTGAGGATCTTGGAGGTTCATATTAGACAAGAACACAAGAAGAGCTAACCATCAGATGGTTAGGAGAGATTAGTAGTGTTTTGGAGGAAAGAAATCACTAGAGTACCAAACCCTCTACATCACTTCTTCATTAATCTCAATAGCCCATTGATATAAAATAATGCCTAGTATACCTTCTAATGGGGTATTTGGATCTGAAACAACAAGTTGGTATCCTTCATGGAAGATTAAATTATCATTTACAACACTAGGAGTGTATAGTTCAATATGATCCTTGGCTAGTGGATTTGATTCTAGAGTCACTCTAGTACCACATCTTGTTCTTAAAAAAAAATATGACCAATTAGATGATAAATATCCCCATAACTTGGCTTTAAAATCCCTACTAAGATGGTGAAATATGATGGAAAATCAATAACATATATGTCTTGTGGAATAAAAAAATTGGGACATGAATGTAGGGTAGGATTCATATTTTTAATTACTCCTAATGTATTGATGACTGATCCATCTTACAAAACTACCCCCTTCTCTAAAGGCTCATAAATCAGATCCAATTTATCCACTAGCTTCTTTGGAATTACGAAACTAGTAGCTCCTGAATCTATCATACAATTGTGAAATATGAAATCACCAATGATTAATGTAACATAGAAAGGTGGTGGCTTTACCTCTGAGTTTTTTTGTTCATCCCTTACTGTTATGTTATTTACAAGCATAATAATTGACTTCTCATGAGAAGTTTACTCTACCAATAATGATATCTTGGCTAAGTCTTCAATCATTAAATCCTTTGGCCCAAGAATATGCAATGCATCTAGCATAGACATACTAAGAATATCCTTATTCATTTTCTCAAAATATTAAAAGACATCGCACTAAGCTTTGGCTATACTTTACTAACAACAACATCTGTTTGCACTTGTGGTGTTGTAATTTGCACTTTGGGTTGTTATTGAGCTGGTAAAGCTTGTCCTCTTGGTAGAATTTGAACATTTTTTTTTTAATGTTGGAGTTGCAACTTGCCACTTTTTGTTAGGATTAGGTAATACTAAGAGGGGGGGGGGGGGTGAATCAGTATTACAACACTTAATTAATATTTTCAACCAATTAAACATTAACCATATGCATGCACAAATGAAGAGAACATAAGTAAATGACACAGTACTCATAACACTATTATTTGTTGTTGAGGAAACCCTGGCCAAGGGAAAACCTCGGTGGGGATGTACCCACAAGCATGCACTAAAGTATAGTGTCCCTGTTAGGAGACCTAGCCATGTTAGGATCTAAATATTACATAGTACATTTACTTTTTAAAGGAATAACAACCCTGTTAAAGGTATACAACACCATGTTAGGGGCCAATTGAGCATACAACTCTTATTGTAACCACTTGGATTTGGTCTGCTCTTACCATAGACCCTATTTTCCCTAAGTGTGATCATACCCCCAATTATGTTCAAACGACCCTATTACTGCTTAGCATAATTATTTTGAAATCATTTTAATCTCCTAAAGTGATCAAATCACTAAATTAATTACTTTTAGCCAAAATCAAAATCAATCAAATACATGGCTAAAATGATTAATTTACAAAGAATTAAATAAAATCCTAAATCAATTTCTCACTTGCAAAAGAACCAATCCCCTAGCCTAACTAATTTAATTAAATTGGCTATAGTTCTATTGATTATTAAAAAGCAATTAAAAGCTTAATTAATTAATATTCCTATTTTTTAATGAATTAAATAAGTTTTATTCATTTCATTAATATTTCTCTAACCCCCAACCTAACCCACTTCAACCACTTTGACCATGGGTTCAAACCTATCCCAACCCATTCACCCTTGCTAAATATAATTCTAATCCTAGTTCTATCCTAACCCACCTCCTAATGTTGTCGCATTCCATTAAGGAGTGACTAAGAACTAAACCCACTTGAGAAAGTCAACTTTCTCAAGCTTGACTTCCTCTAAGGACCAACTTGCCAATTTTGGCCATACCTCCCTCCCCATGCCTCATAAATAGTTTCATTAATGCCTCATTAATGAAAATTCCTTAAGCCCATGCCTCTTCAATGACTTTGGCATTTATTTCTCTTACACCTCATTAATGAGTTTTTCAACTCCATTAATGCACCTTGTCCCCCTCTCTTTCCTCATTTCTGTTAGGATTTAAATAGATTCATGTTTCATTTAGTTTTTCATGTTTAGGCATTGTTATAATGTTCATTTTTAGAGATAATATGCATGCTTAATGATTAAATAGTCTATTTTTAACTCAAATATTTCATGCTAAGTCATATATGTCACTGATAGTAGCATAATTTGAGGGCTATTATGTTGCTTATCATACTCTTCTTAGTTAGAAAGAAATAGGTCAATTTTAGTGCTTTATATGCTCTTCTAACCATGTTTTCCACTAATGCAATGATCTATTGAAGTGTTGTGTCATAGATAACAGGTGCACATTTTAACACACACATTTCTGGCACCCACTGTGGGGCTCAATTTTGAATTTGGCCTCATTTTAACTCTATTTTCACTAATCTATCCTCCCAATTTTTAGGTCCAGAGTCATTTCTGGTCATTCAGGCTCGCATCCGGGATACGCCATCACATTGTAGAAATCAAGGCTCACATCTGGGATTTCCCAGGTCATTTCTAGTTTAGTATCACATCTGGTAGACACTCTGTTGTATCTGGTAAAATAAGGTCGTATCTAGTTTTCTGTGTCGTATACTGCATTTCTAAGATCACATCTGGTAGAGATTTTTTGTGCACTTAATTTTCTAACCTCTAACGCTTAACCAGTTGTGTTTTTGGCATTTTGGGCAGCCTAACTAGTGATTATGGGTCTTAGATAAAGAGTTAGAAGATGATAATACTAATGTGTGTGGTTGCAGGGTTTTCAACTAATTTCACATACTAACCCCTTTTTCAAAAGTTTTCACATTTAAAATACCATTTTCTCAAACATGCCTTAAAATAACTAGATTACTATGCTCTTTTCCTTTAAAGGAAAATCAGAAAATCAGGCATTGTTTTAAACACTTGTGAAAGAATCTAAGGTGTAAATGAACAAGAAAAATCACATTGTTTAATTCATCTGGAATCAGAAATTGAACAACTCAAAGCATTTAACATTGTGGGCTAATTGAACAAATACATTGTTTAAATTTTGGAATAAAAAATTGAACCAGCTACTCATCTAAATTTGTGGCTAATTGAACAACACAAATTCACTTTCAAGCATTCTATTTTCCATAAAGTAGGAACATCTTAAATCGAGCACAACATTGCTTGAGGGAACAAACTATTTGATTGACTTTGTTTTGGGAGAAAATGACATGGATTATGAGAGTATGCTCTTCTTCTTCAGAGGAATCAGAAATCTAGACGTCCTACGCTCGCCAATCCTTTGTACACTTATTTAATAGTAGAGGGCCTATCGGTTGAGGAAAAAATCTCCTGGGAATGACCCAAGTGAGACCAGGTTTTATGCCAATCCTTCTAACTCACTATAAATAGTTGCTTCCTTGTAGGCTAAAGCCTTGGAAGATGGAATCGGTTTTGTTCTTGGAATTTTGACATCATTCCTTGACCATGCTTGGGTATGTGTAGAGTGGAGCCACTTGAATATTTCTTACGAGACTAGACATATTTGAGTACTTATAGGGCTATACACCTCAATTTTTCTTTTTGCAATTCTATAGGGGACAGTTTTGAACAGATTGCCCAATCATAGAAAACACTTAAATTGAAATAATTCCTGATTCACCCCTGAAAGGGTGATAATACTTGTGCAAGGCAAAAGGTAATTGCCCCAAGAAACTTGTCATATCGTGCCCTCACTTGCATTTGGAGTCAGCTAATACAACATCATGACTGGAGCCATTGTGTGCTTGGTGATGGCTATATTTTGATTAGCATTTGAGTGTGTACCTAAGTCAACGAGCAATAATTTTCATCCTCCACCTAGAAAATATGGATAAGATGTGTGCCTATTTCACCATCCTAACAAAGAAAATCTGTTTGACGTGTCTGAAAGGATAAAAACTTCAAAACAAGCAACACATTTCAATCCTTGGTCAACACATGTGTTTTTCACTCACTGACAGGTCTCAGAACGCAATCTACAATCAGACAAACTTCACGCACTTCTAAGATGAATTTTCAAAACTAACAAAATCTGATAGAGACACTAGAAAATCACATCCCAGATTTCCTAGCTCATATTTGGTATCCTGGCTTGCATCTAGTATCCTATCTTGCATATGGTCAACACATCATCGCATCTAGGCTTCCAGCTGGCATCTAGGGTCATCAGTAGCTCGCATACTATATTTCTAGGCTCGCATCTAGGAGCTCGCATCTAGGATAGTGGGCACTTGAAAAATAGTTTCTCAAGAAAACTCAATTGATTTGGATACCCTTTTGGCTCTTTAGTCTGTCCCTGTTGTCTTTTCTGGTCTCCTTGTTGCTGTGTCGAAACACTTTTTCAGACGTCTGCCTTGCATGTCCTGTCAATTTCTTGCAATCTGTCTCAATACATTTGGTCTATCTGAATTTTACAAAAACTTGATTCCTAGCTCACTATCAGGGCATTCTAACCCTCTGACACTGGAATCATTTACTTCCACCAAGATACAAATGATACTTCCACCTAGACACACTCGAACAATTCAAGATACTACCTAACACTATCGAGAAACTTTGACAAAGTTGAGATACATATATATGGTTAAAAAAAGATGCAACAAGTACACATCTAAAGGATCTAAAGTAATTCCTAAATCACTACACTTTCAAGGAGAAATATCTCACAGTTTCCTACTTGATCTAGACTCTCCAGAAAAGGACAGATCCACTCATGGATGGAGTGAGGCTTTTGACGAATATGACAGTAGAAAAAACCACAAGCATGAAGATATCTATGAAGAAGATGAACCCACATTTGACCATCCTATATTTGAATCGGGCAGTGAGGAAGACATCACTAAAGAAGAGTACAATAAACTCAATCAGAGCAAGAAATTCCAAAATACAATGGAAAAGATGATTGACGAAGATAAAGAGAAATATTTTCTCCATCTAGCATCTACTGGCGTAAAGTTACCCAAAGATTATGATGTGGAACAACTAAAGGAGAAATAGGTACCAACTCCTATTTGTATTCTCGCCAAACAACTTACCTTAATGCAAATGAAACTTGCGACTCTCAAGCAAGAGAAGGCTAAACCCAAAATGAAGTACTCTGTGGACTCCATTTGTCCATTTCCTTTCGACAAGAGTATCACTATGGTTCCATTCCTTCCCAACGTGGCAAGGCCAAAATATGAAAAGTATATGGGAGAGACTAATCCACATGACCATGTTCAAGAATTTTGTGCTCTTAGCATAGAGTACATGCATGAACCTACTTACCTCATGCAAATTTTTCCTAGAAGTCTAGGAGGCAACGCTATGGAGTGGTTCTCAAAATTTACACCCAAGGTCAAAAATGTTGAGGAGTTAATACAACAGTTTATCCAAAATTACTCCTATAATATCCAACATGATGTGACTATGATGGATCTGTACAACACTAAACAAAAGACTGGTGAATCCTTTACCCACTTTCTACAAAGGTGGAAGAAAATATTTTCATGGTACTCAAGAGCTATTCCTGAATCTAAAAAGATGGAAATCTTTGTCAATAACTTGGTACCAGAGTTAAACTACACATTACAAATGCAAGACTCCCCTATCTTTGACAGGATGATCAAGAATTCCCTCTGCATCGAAGAAGTTATGGTTAAAAAGGGGGAGATCACTCTTCAAAGTAAAAACAAAACTAACAACTCCAACTCCAAACCTAAGTGGTGGAAGCATAACAAAAATGTTGTTAATGATGGTGTGGTAGATGCATCCAATGTCAGTCCTAAACTTGAGGTGTTCAATCTGACTAACAGTATGCAAGAAAGCAAAGATGCCAAGGTAACACCCCCCATACCCAAAGCAAACAATGATAATAAAAAGGGTCAGCCATGGACTTCAAAACCTCAAGAACATTCACTCCTTTGGGAGAGCCTCTCAAGACTGTTTTAAAGACACTATTAGACAACAAGGTTCTCACAATTCTAGATTCTAAACCATTGGAACCAGCGGTCAAACTAAGGTGGTGGGATGATAATTCTTACTGTGTCTTTCACAAAAAAAAAGGACACAAGAATAACAACTACCTTAAACTCAAACATGTTATTCAAGACCTCATTGAAGAAGGGAAGATCAAAGTGGAGGGACACACTACCAACAAAGATCATACAACATTTAATAAACCATTCCCTAACTATGAGAAATGGGAAGCATCTAAAGGAAAAGGTAATGAATTCAACTACACCTACTCCAATAATGATAATGTGATCAATATGCTCAACATTAAAATTGAATCAATTAATGTGGTCACAATCAAAGATGTTTCTTTCCAAATGAATGCGGTGATTCAGAGACAAGCACAAGTCACAATCAAAGGACCCAATTCCTTCTCAAAACAAGCATCAATGTCTAAGGTTCTTATCGTTACTATCCCCAAACCAGTAGAAAAACACATGGTTACTATTCCTGTAGCAAAGTATGACTTGGTGGACCAATTGCAACAAATCCCTACTAAAATTTCCATTTTTGCGTTGCTTAAAATATCCACAGTGCATAGGGAAATCTTGGAACAAGCCCTACATGTCACAAATGTACCAAAGGACCTTGATATAGACAAATTCCAAGTGATGGTCAATCACATCTCAGCGCCTCACTATCTCTCCTTTTTTGAAGAGGATGATAAATCATTGACACATCCACATAATCAACCCCTCCATATTGAGGTCCTCATTCATAAATCTCGTGTTAGACGCGTATTGATAGATGGAGGCGCAGGATTGAATATCTGTACTCTTAATCTAATTAGGAAACTGGGTCTTTTAGAATAGACCATTGACTCTAGAAGAAAAATAACTATCAAAGCTTATGATGAGGAACAAAGATCCTCTAAAGGTCTCATTGTTCTACCCATCAGAGTCAGGTCGATTGAAAGGAATGTCACATGTCAAGTTCTAGATCTACCCCTGGCCTACAACATCCTATTGTGGAGACCATGGATTCATGAAATGCAAGTTATACTATCTACTTACCACTAGTGTATCAGTTTCCCACATAATGGGGTGGAAGTGACGATTCTTGCAGATGCTAATTATACTTGCAACAATATCAAAGTAGGTAGTATGATTCCACATAACAAGGAAGCTATGGATGAAATTTCTCCTGAGATTACCAAAGACATGGTGATGAAAAGCTTTGGGAAAACCTTAAAACTTGAAGAAATAGGTATGGGAGAATACAAGCTGGACATGACTCCCTCACTGAAAAAAATTCCAATATCACCAAGATCCTATGGAAGACCCTCCTCATCTTTCACACCTACTGCATCTAAAGAGCTGGAAATACACAAAGCCATGAGCATGATTAAGGCATCCACATCTTCTCCATATAACATAGAAGAATAGGTAGTCTTGGACTGGATTTACAAAGGAGAACCAAAGGAAGCTGAGGTAAAACATGTGGAAATATCCCCGGAATAGTATGGTAAAGGATATGACATCCTCAAGAAAATGGGATACAAAGGAAAAGGACCTCTGAGTGACACATGAAGAGGACTTATTGAACCTATACACATGGAGCTCAGGAATATTAGAGAAAAAACATGACTAGGATTTAATACTGAATCTGACAAACCTGCTTCGAAAGACAACCCAACCTCTGACAAGGGGAGCGATGAAACAAATGAGATAGTACTAGAACCATGGCCTTATGAAAGATTATTACATGTTGGTATAGAGAATCCTGAATATTAAGGAGAATGTTATGTACCCAAATTTGAGGTACCACAAGATATTCACATATCTTTGTTAGCACAACCTCCCATTCTAGAGGTAGGAGACACAAAAACAGATGATCTAGAGATACCATTGATAGCAACAGTAAATGAAGACACACCTTGACAATAGGATTCACATCCTAATTGGGGGCAGTTAGTCACAATTTCACATGTCCTTGATTTACCTCACTTTGATCCATAGGTAGCTAATCGAGTACATCAGATAAATATTGCAAAATTCTTAAACCGATTTGATGATGAAGTCACTGACTCTCATGATTATGAATGGGATGAGCTATCTATGACCACAAAGGACATTGAAATAGATGTGATTCACATGTTTGTAGCTCCATCAACACCCAGTGAACATTCTAACACTACTCCCAACAATATTGATATTCTTGAAGCAGAGGAGGAGTTCCTTCCTCCTATCATTGATGGAGAGACTAGTGTTCTCATAAGTCTAGAAGAATTTAAGAGGTGAAAAGCAAGAAGCCTCCTTTTACAGAGAGATGATGATGAGAGTTCTACTTACGAGTCACTAGAGTTTGGTCCACATATGACTAACAATGACCCTTTTAATGACGATATAACTCTTATTGATCTAAACATCAAAGAACTTAACTTAATAGGACATGTCATGTCAGTTAATAGTCTTGATGCTAACATGATGCTATCCTTCCCAGATTTGAATCCCTGTCTTTGATAAATCTAGACCTAATTGATTGGACTAATACAAATCCTACTCCTATCCTTGACTTTCCCAATGACTACACCTTGGCCTGTTATCTAAATGCTTGTAAACCTTACCCTTCTTACACCAATGCAAGGAGTGTGAACATATCATAGGAGGATATCAAGTTTCTCAGTCAAAAATTGAAAAATAAAAAGAAAAAGGGAACTGACGGTGAAAACCACATTGTGGCAGTATCAGATCCTAAAATAGTAAAAAAAAAGACGTATTTGATGGTGAAAACCTCTCAGAGGTGAAAAAGGATGAGATTCTTGATATCCTCCCCAAGCACTTTCAAGAAAGGTCTTCAGTTTTGATTGAACCAACACAACCAGTAAATTTGGGCATAGCTGAAGATCCTCAAATAGTACACCAAAAGGGGAGAAGGTACAATTCACCAAGTTCCTGAAAGAGAAGAAGATCAAATTTGCATGGTCTTATACAGATATTCCTAGACTAGATCCTAATTTAATCATGCACCATTTATCTATATCTCCTAGGATCAAACCCGTGAAACAAAAACTTAGAAAGATGCATCCTCATGTTTCATCACTAGTAAAGGTGGAGCTAGAGAAATTGTTGAAAGTTGGATTTATCAGAGTCATTGCCTATGTAGGATGAATCTCCAATGTGGTCCTAGTATCTAAATTCAATAAATCTATCATGATATGTACAAAATTTAGAGACTTAAACAAAGCATGTCCAAAGGATGACTTCCCCCTGCCTAATATTGATATGATTATAGACCTCAGAGCAGGCTACCAAATGTATTCACTAATGGATGGTTTCTTAGGCTATAACCAAATAAAAATTTCCCCTGAGGATCAAGAGAATACTGCATTTACATGCGCATGGGGCACCTTTTGCTGGAACATCATGCCATTTGGGCTAAAGAATGCCAGTGCTACATATCAAAGAGCAATGACTACTATATTCCATGATATGATGCATAAAAATATGGAGGATTACGTGGATGAAACCTTAGCTAAATCCAAAGAAAGGAGCACTCATATTACTGACTTAAGGAAGATATTGGATCAAATGGAGCAATTTCAACTTAGGCTCAATCCAAAGAAGTGTGCCTTTGGGGTCCAATCAGGAAAACTCTTAGGGTTTATCATTTTAGCAAAAGGAATTGAGGTAGATCCTGCAAAGGTCAAAGCTATACTAGAGATGACTCCTCCATGAAACATCAGTCAAATGAGGACATTACAAGGGAGACTTCAGTCAATCAGGAGGTTCATGTCATAACTTGCTGAGAGAGTACAACCCTTTACCAAATTGCTACATAAAGGGGTCACCTTCAAATGGGATGAAAACTATGAAGCCAACTTCAGAGAATTAAAAAAGTACCTAGCTACTCCTATTCTTATGGAACCCATTCATAGAAAGCCATTACTCTTGTATATTTCAGCTACACTACATCACTAGGAGTGTTTCTCACACAAGAGGATGAAACTAAGAAAGAAAGAGCTATCTACTACATCAGTAGAACACTAGTCTCCTATGAGCTCAATTACAACATTATTGAGAAAGCATTCTTAGTAGTCATCTTTGCATCATAGAAATTGAGACACTAAATGCTATCACATATAGTAAGGCTCATTGCAAAGATAGATCCTTTAAAGTACCTCCTGATCAAAACAACATTGACAGGACGTCTGGAAAAATGGGTCCTCATTCTAAGTGAATTTGACATTGAGTATGTGGACAAGAGGGCTATTAAAGGGCAAGTCCTTGTGGATCAACTAGCTGATTCACCACTCTAAGACGATGAACCTTTAAATATTTAATTCCCTCATGAGACCATTATGCATCTAAATGAGTATCCATGGAAGATTTAATTTGATGGTTCTTTCACGCAAAAAGTCTCTAGAGTGGGGGTTCTATTCATAACTCCTCAAGGCTACAAGATACCCAAGTCTTACAAATTGATGTTTCCATATATGAACAACATTTCTGAATATGAAGCATTGGTAAACAGTCTTAAGCTTGTTATGGAGTGGAATATGATAGAGTTACATGTATATGGTGACTCCCAGCTCATTATCAATCAAGTCAATGGAGACTATTAGACAAAAGATGAGAAGTTGAAACCCTACAAACAACTGGTTGATGACCTAAAAAAGTACTTCATCTTTATCACTTTCTAATAGGTACCCAGAACAAAGAACAAAGCTGCAGATGCTATGGCTACATTGGCATCCATGTTATAACTAGAGGAACATCAATTCTGTTATGAATTATTGGTGGAAGAATTATCCTATCCTGTCTTTGATACCCTTGAATATCAAGTAATCTGTGCTTTGGACACCCTAGACCAATCTCGGTATGCTAATATCATTGCCTATCTAACTGACCAAACCATTCCTAATAATCTATCCAGAAATGAGAAAAGAGCCCCGATTAGGACTTCATCGCATTATGTCCTCATAACTAATAAATTATATCGACGAGGTCTCAATGGTACACTTCTTAGATGTTTAGAAATCGAAGAGTTTTATCGGGCATTACAAGAAGTCAACGAAGGTGTATGTGGATCACATTCAAACAAATTTTCACTAGAAAAGAAACTGCTTAGAGTAGGCTATTACTAGCCTACCATGGAAAAGGATGCTTTTCAATTTTCAAAAACATGTCATAGATGCCAAACGCGTGGAAATCTCATCCATGCTCCTGCCAGAGAACTTATACCTTTCATAACACATTGGCCATTTCAGCAATGGGCCTTTGACTTGGTTGGAAAAATATATGCCAATTCTTCAAATGGACACAAGTTCATCATTATGACCACTGATTATTTCATGAAGTGGGTTGAGGCTGTGCCGCTAATCAAAGCCATTGGAAAATAGGTGGCTATGTTCATTCTGAACTACATTAGCCATAGATATGGGATACCCTCTTCAATTGTAACAGACAATGGGGGCTAATTTAAAAATCAAGACATTGATGATCTTTGCAAACACTTCCACATTACTCAACATTGTTCCTCAATCTATTACCCTCAAGGTAATGGACAGGTTGAGGCATCTAATAAGAATATTCTCAAGATCCTACATATAACTATGAGTAAGTCTGACAGAGACTAGCATCTACAACTGAATCCAGCACTCTGGGCCTATAGAACAAGCATTAGAACACCAAATGGAGCCATGCCATTTTCCCTAGTCTATGGTGCTGAAGTAGTACTACCTATTGAAGTTGAAATTCCATATTTGCGGATATATTTACAAGGTCTTGTTACTGATGAAAAATACCGCATCGATAGGGTGAATTATTTAGACCTACTTGATGAGCGCAGGCAACAGGCATTTGATCATCTGAAGGTGTACCAAGCACGCATGTCCAAAGGGTACAATAAAAAGGTTAAGCCATGACAATTTGAAGTGGGAGATCTCATCCTAAAGGAGAATCCTAAGAACCAGCCTAATAGAGAATAGAAAGGAAAATTTGAACCTAATTGGTTGGGACCTTATGTTATCACTACTACTTTTGGCACTAGAGCCTATCAAATGGCTACACCTGAGGGAGATGTCCTTCCAGATCCTATCAACACTCTACATTTGAAGCAGTTATACGCTTGATGTTTGGATAGCAGAGCCTGTACAGTAAATAGTTCTCAAAAAATACCAAAAACATTCAGAAAATTGATCCTGAAGAAATCCAAAAATAGTGGAAAAATTCCTAAAGAAAGGTAACCTTGGTAAAAACCTGGCAAACTGGCGCCTTGATACTACAAAAACATTCAAAAATAGAAAAAATAGAAAAAAAATTTGAAAAAGAGAAAAGTGCCTTGATGACAACCTGGTACAATAGGCATCATGGTAGCAAAAATAATAATTTTTTTTGCCAAGTGGTGAAAACCTGGCAATCAGACGTCACTTGTATCTTGCACTCCATCTATCAATGTATTACTTATACTAAGCCTTCATGATTACACCTGTGCTAAAGTTGACTTTGTTTCCTTACGAAAATCTTATCCTTGCTTGGGATTTGTCTATGATCCTGTCTTAGGGTCAAGTCATTTTGCACTGGGGGCATCTTTACCAATATGATAGGTTGTGTCTGCTAGGTTTCCATAGGATTTTTTGTCTTGTGACACAATGATACTTGATACTTTCACTACCACTATCACTTTCACAAAATAAGGATGACACAAACATTGCACTAACTTGAATGGTGCTCCTAAGACCTATATTAGATTGCAAACAGGAAAAAAGTTATACACAGACATGGAACACATATTTGCTTAAATTCTGACATTTGATTGATGAATCTCTACTGCGCTTGAAAAATGAATCGATAGTATTTCTCAATACTACCTAAACATCATTTGATCTTGGTATGATTATGGTTCTTTTATGTCTTGATGATGTTTTAACTAGGGGCATCTAAGCAGTTATGAATTTCTATTTTGAGTGGTTCACAATTGACGGTTGTTATGTCTTCCGAGTTACTCCATGACATTTTCACAAAGACAAAGAGTCGCAAAGACAGGGGGCATAATGTTTTCTCAGTTTTCTACGTATGGTGATTGTTCCAAATGTGATCCTATAAATTTCACCTAACTTGGATGTTTATGGTAAGAGCTGCCACCATGAGTGGATAGCCACATATATATCAATCTTTGTTATGTGTAAACTACGGTGAGGTTGAAACAATTTCCTTGTCTATTCTTTAAACTCAGATTCTCACTAAGGTATACAAAGCATAATGTACCCAAGGATATGAATTTTCAAGGTCATTGCGGGTCCAATATCTTTCCTTACACAGAATATGATATAATAAAAGGAAGGTGACTATTTTGTTATCCTGGCTTCTGTGCCTTGATGGCTAAGTCTATTTTTGACATTTCAATAAAACACAATATTCATACTTTCATAATATCAGTGGGTATTAGTGATTGTTGTACTATCAAGTGGTATCCATTCTGAAAAGTTCCCAATGATGATAAAAATGTCCAAAATCTGCCAATCAGTGACAAGTCCTAAGAGTCTGCATATAGCTGCATTTAGAGATTGCATGATGCATTTGTGAAAAAATAAAAATCATAAGGAATTTGAGCTCAAAAATGATTCTAAATCCAATTTAATTACATCATCTATCTTATTGATATCCATGATTACCGAAATCTTGATCAATCGGGAATGAAACCGAACTCACATTTTCACGTAATTAACTTGGTTCTCGTGTATTTATTCCTAAACACACCCTCTTTTTCACTTCTTCTACTCCATTCTTTCTTGCCCTAACCACTTCCTGCAAGTGATACATTATTTCAACAGAGGGATTTTATTCTTTTCCTTCAATTTCGTTCCTGAGGGGGCATGATCACACTATCATCAATTAAATTTTTTCTCGAAACAACATCAAAAATGACTTTGTTATTAAACAACTAGGGGCATGACAATTTCCTTGACTAAGTCAGAACTGTTGGATAGAAAGCTTTGGTTCTCATAAGTTGGATATCTTGTGTTTCCTCATTTAAAAAAGATTCTTATTAAAGCTCCTAGCAGATTTCTATTGACCTTTTGGATGACAACCAAGTTCGGAATCAGTATTATCAATCATTGGATGACAACCAAGTTCAGAATTGATATCTTTAAAATCTTTATTGACCTTTGTATGACAACCAAGTTCAAATTAAATTCTATTAGTTTAGTTCAATCAAGTGCGAGACTGATCTCATCAGGAATTTCGTTTGATCATGAGAAAAATTCTTAATCTTTCTGATGTCAAAATCAAAAACTTTCTTTGAATCAATGTGCTACTCGCACATCAATTCAAAGAGGGGAAAATGTAACCACCTGGATTTGGTCTGCTCTGACCATAGACCCTATTTCCCCTGAGTGTGATCATACCCCCAATTATGTTCAAATGACCTTGTTATTGCTTGGCATAATTCTTTTGAAATCAATTTAATCTCCTAAAGTGATCAAATCACTAAATTAATTATGTTTAGCCAAAATCAAAATCAATCAAATACATGGCTAAAATGATTAATTTACAAGGGATTAAATAAAATCCTAAATCAATTGCTCACTTGCAAAAGAACCAATCCCCTAGCCTAATTAATTTAATAAAATTGGCTATAGTTCTATTTATTATTAAAAAGAAATTAAAAGATTAAATAATTAATATTCCTATTTTTTAATGAATTAAATAAGTTTTATTCATTTAATTAATATTCCTCTAAACCCCTAGCCTAACCTACTTCAACCAATTTGACCATGGGTTCGAACCTATCCCAACCCATTCACCCTTGCTAAATCTAATTCTAGTCCTAATTCTATCCCAACCCACCTTCTAATGTTGTTACATTCCATTAAGGAGTGATTAAGAACTCAACCCACTTGAGAAAGTCAACTTTCTCAAGCTTGACTTCCTCTAAGGACCAACTTGCCAAGTTTGGCCTTACCTCCCTCCCCATGCCTCATAAATGGTTTCATTAATGGCTCATTAACGGAGATTCCTTAAGCCCATGCCTCTTCAATGCCTTTGGCATTTATTTCTCTTACACCTCATTAATGAGTTTTTCAACTCTATTAATGCACCTTGTCCCCCTCTCTCTCCTCATTTCTTCTATAAATAGAAGGGGTTTTTGAGCACAAATAAGCCCATATTTTAGATTGAAAATGCATTGTTATGCTGTTAGGATTTAAATAGATTCATGTTTCATTTAGTTTTTCATGTTTAGGCATTGTTATAATGTTCATTTTTAGAGATAATATGCATGCTTAATGATTAAATAGTCTATTTTTAACTCAAATATTTCATGCTAAGTCATATATGTCACTGATAGTAGCATAATCTAAGGGATGTTATGTTTCTTATCATACTCTTCTTAGTTTGAAATAAATAGGTCAATTTTAGTGCTTTATATGCTCTTCTAACCATGTTTTCCACTAATGCAATGATCTATTGAAGTGTTGTGTCACAGATAATAGGTGCACATTTTAACACACACACTTACAATATAGTTCTGTTACAAAATGTTCTCAGTAATGAACAAAACAAACATCTCTAATGCTTAGATAGTTCCCGTCATAGTTATTCAATGATCTCTTTCATCCTCTACTCTTCCATTCTCATATCACATCCAAAACTCTATTCCATAACTTACTCTTCTCTCAACAAAAGGATCTTACATATATACATTTCTTCTTTACCAAGTCAGCTCTCAATACAAATATTACATAGTTGGCTCTCAATACAAAATAAATTTAATAAAACAAATATCAAATGCATAGTCGGTGCTCTTACATAATCAAAATATAGGTTATCAGCAAACATAATCCAACTTTGATTTCTAGGAGTCCATGTCATACTCTCTGAATCATCTCTTCTGTCTAGTTTCTCTATATCACTGTTCTGTTGTTTTTCTGTCTGTCTTCAAATATCTCTAACTTTCTGTAAACATTACCAAAACAAAAGCGATCTTAGGTGGAGGTCACACATACCCCATACTATCTTCCTCTAAGCTCTCTTTCCTTAACTCATCAATCTCAATCTTTGATACCCAAAATACCTCTGTATCTCTGCTCTATAGTCAGGCAGATTATTGCTTCCCACCTAGAGCCTTTAATGTACGCTACTTAGTCGATTTCAGGGTCACCAAAACTTAACTTTATAGGAATCGATCTGTAACCCATATTTATTGCCATAAATGAAAACCAAAAGTGAATCATAAGACACAAAATTTATCACTTGCCAACACTTTTGGCTTGTGATTTCTTGATTATGCACATTATCAGTTTGTACTTTATCTTTATTAGCTTGTTTTTCTATTTCAACAACTCATTTTTTAAACCTGATATTAGTTGAAATAGGCACATAATTTTGATTATGATCTAGTGGAAAATTCACACCGCAAAATTCATCCCCTTGAAAAATCATTAAAGAAATATCAGGGGAAATCGAATCTGTTTGAGAACCTTGTTGTTCATTTCTCTCTTGAATTGTACTTTGTTTATTTAAAGCATATTCTACACCATAAGGGCCTGATTGAGTACTCCATTTGGGAAAGTGGTCTGATTATGAGGCTGATTGCAAGGGTCACACCACTCATAATCATGTACCATATTCTTTTTCACAAGTACCATCTCCCTTGATGAGATGGGTATACTTGGGTTATAAGTCTAATTGGAACTCTAGTTATAATTGAATTTTCTCCTTTGATCCTAGTTATGAGCCTAATATGAAATCCTATTTGTCTGAAAAGGGGCTTGGTAAGGCTTATTTTCTTAATTTTACTTCTTTAGATTTACCATTTGATTACCCAAATTATGCAAATTCTTCATCAATCTCTCATTTTTTTCTTTAATATATTTAATCTCTTGAGAAGGTGTTGTAACAACACTATTCAGCTATAACTTTAGAATTATAGGTTAGAAATATAGGAACAACAACCACAATAGGTGGTACAATAGGTGTATTTGGTTGAATTACTAAAAAATATGGCATAGGAGGTCTAGGTGAAATTTTACTAGCCTATATCAAACTATTTTCTACTCTTATTGCAATGTCAAACATAATTGGTAACGTATTACCCCCCATTGACTGAATTTTCACTGAAATTTCATTATTCAAAGACTTAAGGAAAAACAAGAAAGAATAATCGTTTGAGGATTTTAACAGTGCTACAATTTTTTCCACATCTTCTAGAAGCAATAATTAAAATCTAAAATATTCTCATGTGCAACTCTCTTGATGGTAGTTAACTGATCTACCAATGAGAGATGATAAAACTTGTTTTCAAATTATTAATTCTATTAGAATAATGGAATGGTGTGTACTGAGAGGGGAGAGGTGAATTAGTACCCTTAATTTTTTTTTATCAATTAACCCTTAGTAATCTTTCCTTGCATTACCGACCATATTTCTTTTCTACCTCATGCATGTAATATCAAATCATAAACTTAATTGCATGTAAACATTCATAGAAAAATTCATGAAAAGTAGTTACACATGACACAGGAATTGGTAACACAGAAAACCCCTGTTAGAAGGTAAAAAATGTGGTAGGGATGAAATTCACAAAGCTTCACTATCTGCAAAATGGAAGGTTTCGGTTAAGGCTACAAGTGTGATCACTTCTGATGATCTTACCCTGTTAGGAGTAAGATTTTAGACTGGTTAGGTCTACTCGGTTAAGAGATTTAGCAACACTATTAAGTGTGCACTTGGTTAAGATATTTACATAAAGACTTTTAAGTCTACCTTCTTAAAGGATTTCTTCTATTTTCTACAATTTTTAGAGAGTAGTCAAAAATACTTGTTGACTTGATAGTGTGCAATCTTGAATTGCTGAATACAGATCCTTTAAGTTCACAATATATATCTATCACCTATAGTGATTGATTAATACCTCTATTTTTCTCGGTATCCTTGAATCTTGTTCTTCAAAATAGAATTCTGTCTTTTTGTGTCCTTCTGCATGAAAATCTCTATCTGATCCATAGATTCTACTGCGGCTACAATCATCATTGTTTGATTCATTAATACATCTATTTATAGAATGTATTGACCTAATTAGGTTTCACACTTTACAATAAAAACTCTATGATCAAAGGTTTACAACTTGACCTTGATCTCCTAGTCTGCATGTTTACAATCATCTAGAATGATTAAAACAATTACATATGCTTTACTTGTTCCTCAAGAAATAGTTTTAAAACTAAGAATAAAGCTAATTATAAAACTGAAGTGTTTTATCTGATGTGTAACTCAGATCCACATTTCTCAGAAATAAAATTGTCTCTCGGTAGACTGGTGCTCAGTGTGCTCTGTAGTCCATAGTCGGTGATGTCTCTGAATTGTTTGTTGGTTTACTCTGTAAACTATGCTCTCGGTTTACTCTGTAAACTATCTGTCGATGTTCACTATACTAACATTTTTGATGACCATTGTACTTGTCTATTTTTGATGTCCTATGTACTTGACTATTTTGGTGTCCATTGTGCTTGACTGAATGCTATCACTCGGTGATCATGTTACCGATAGTCCAAAAACTATTTCCTTGTATACTAATGACAAACTATTATCTTTTAGGATTATCAATATCCCCCTTTGACATTAGTATCAAAAATTGATATGTGCAATTAACTGATGTGTTCAGTATATACACCAAGTGTTTACCTTGTCGAATGACTCCCCCTATGTGCATGCCTTGGTATGTACATGTTTCTCCTTTGTGTATTTCCCTCTTTGGTCTTTGACATGTTTTCCCCTTTTTTACATTTTATAAATATATATCCCCATTATACATATAGTTTCCCCCTTTATATATTTCCCCCTTTCACATATAATGTCCCCCTTTTTTTTGAAATAATGACAAAGGTGTAATACTTATAGCTTGTCAAGTATGTGGGCATGGGATTTTTGAATATCTGCCATTATCTTCTCCCATTTCTCTTGGAGGTATTCTAGGGTCATGTATTCTAATGTGAGTCTGGAGTGCATGTCATATATGCTCTCAGTAATAGACATCTCTAGGGTGACAATCAATGCTTTTGCCAGAGTCATATGTTTCAATAGCAGTGTGAGTTTCGGGGGTAACATATCCTGTAGCTTGATTACCTCATCTCGGATTCTAATTTCAGCCTTTTGAAGTTCTAGTCTCAACTATTTTTCTTCTACAATCTTCTTGTAATGCAACTTGAATGCATTCTCCTTGGTTGTGAGACCTTGTGCACTAGCCTTAAGATCTTCATCTATTTTGGCTATCTTTTCACTATGCTTGGTAGTGAAGTGTTCTATTGTGCACAAATTTTGAATTAAGTTAACTACTTCTGATATTATGGGTTTCATTTTAGTAACTAATTCAAAAAGTTTTACCTTTTGTTCTGCCACTTCTTGGCTGATTTTATCAGTTAATTTGTATTAACACTTCTGTTCAGCACGTTCCTTAATGAACTTGTTTGCATCTACATTCTATGATGTAATGGCATTGGTCAGAACTACTAATTGATCAAGTATTGGAGCATTTTGATCAATGTCAGTGTCAGGAATAATCTGCAATAATATTTATTTTGTGTTTTCTAGGACTTGTGAGTTTTTGTGCTCCTTTTTGAGCTTGTCCTATATTGCCTTTATGTTACAGAGTTCTCCATACTTGGTAAGTGACTCTGGATCCAATGTTCTAGGATCACAGTCTGTTATATCAATAATTTCATCTAATGTTACTAGAGCTTTTCTCTTATTCTTATTCTTTGAAATTTGATAGGAAGCAGGGGAATGCAAAACTATAGCAAGTTATTTCTCTATTTCTTTTTCTTTAGGTGATTGTGTGGGAGGTGTTTTGCCTTTGGTAAGCTGCTCGGTATTAACCTGGTGGTCAGTATTAGACATCTCTACATCAACCTTGGCTATATCTACAGCTTTTTCTTCCTTGGTGTTCTTGTCGGTGGCATCACTTTGTTTCTCCTCTCCACTTGTTGCTTTATGTTCTTCATTTATATCTATCTGCTTACCTTGTTCATCACCTATGTCCGTCGGTGTGTTTGCATTAGGCTCATGTGTCTTTTCCTTTTCTTCTGTCATTATATTGATAGCTTGCATCAATAATGGCATGTCACTTGGTATATTTGCCTATGCAACATCCATTGTATCCTTTTCATTTTCTTTCTCAGTGGCATCAGTTACATATTCATCCCTTTTGGGCTCATCATCAGAATCAATAAGAGTTATATCTTTTATTGTGATCTGTGTTGTATCCCCTAATGATTGTAATATTTGAGGTACATAATCCATTTCCTTACTTTCTTGTGTTGTCAACTCAATTAGATTGATGTCCTCGATATCATTGATGAAAATGTGTTCTGGGCTTGGTGTGGCCTCTTTCTCTTCATAGTGTGGTTTCTCGGTAAGACCCAGTACCTACTTAGGGGCATTGAATATTTCATTCCAAGTCTCATTGCTCTCTATATCAAGCTCTACTAATATGCCCTCTAGTACTTTGTAAGCTCTCATCTTTGCAGAGAATTTCTTTGTATGCTTCTTCATCATTTCATCAATTTCTTCAAATTTTGACTCAGGTGGCATGATTGTAACTAGGGATCTTTCCCTTATATCTTTCTCGGTGTGAAAAGCATATGTCCATCTTGCTGATATCCTGTCACTAAGATCTTGTGGTATTTTCTTATTGAATTGTATTGGTACATACTTGTATGTAACCATTGCCTTAATTATGGCTTCTTTGATCTTAGTCTGATCTTTGGGAGATAAGGTTAGCCATTGTCTTATCTTTTGGTGTGATATACTCCTAGTTTCGATGATTGATTGTGCAACTTCATCAGCTGTGTGAGGAACTTTGAGCTTTTCTGTCTGAACTCCTTATTCTTTCTCATCCTGCTCAGTATCTTCCTTATCTTCTTTTCCTTAGATGTATCTTCTTCTTTGTCTCATTACTGTTTCCCTAGTTTGAGGATTTCTCTTATAAGTCCTCAATGTACCTTTCTTAACTGGTGGTGAATCTGCATCTTTGGTAGTCTGAATCCTAGTTCTTGATGCAACAGTAGTTCTTGTTTTCTTTGTTGGTGGTGCATCAGATTCTGTTGACTTAGAGTCACTCAATTTTTCATCTTCACTGATGGGTGATTGTCCCTCAATGACATCTTGTTCCAAATCTTTATCATCTACCAAAAGTTTCTTCTCAAGTGTTTTTATGATTTTATTCTTCTTTCAGTCTATCTTCTTTACTACTAGGCTAGTTTTGATTCTAGCCTTAGCTTCTTCACAAGTTCCAAATCTGACCAATGATTTGTCTACTGCCTCATTTAGTAATGCTTCAATAGAATTTGTAGCCTGATCAATGTTGATCTCATAATCTAGAGGTGGTAACCATGTTGTTCTCGGTACAACTGATTTGATTAGTGTGCTACCAGTATCCACTATGAAACATATGTCATCATTATATTGTTCCACTAGTTGTGCAGGTATCCTCATTCTCTTTTGCATTCTATCCTTGAAGGTAGTGAAGTATTCATCCATTACTAATGTGAATTTGTCCCCTAGTGACTTTACAAATTCACTAATTTGTGCAGTTATCAGTTGAGTTGTGTCCCAATTGACATTACCGATAGATGGGAAAATTTTTGAAAGTAGAAAAATGTGCACATGAGGAGTGAACCAAACTTACATGAATTAGATCTGGATGATCTAATAGTCCTCATGTTTTCCTCCAATTTCTTCAATAGAAGCTTGGATAAGTCTAGTTGTAATCCTTTCTTCACAATCTTATAGGCAGTGTCAACTCCTCCACATGCAATAGTATTCAACCAGCTAGCTTGGAATACCTTGTACCCAAGTACACATGCACCAAAATTCATCTCAGGGTCAGTGATGGAGTTAACTTTTAGACCTTTGTTGTCCCATACTACACCTGCCATCTTTTCAATCTCAGGGCGAGAAGGATGTTTGAGGGCTTTGGCCTTGTCGGTTACTAGATAACCTGTAACTACGTGAATAACATCCTTAGTGATTAGTTTTGGTTCTTCCAACCACATTTTTATGTCATGTACTCTGCTAAGTACTACCCAAATCCACTTAGTTTTGAACTATTTCAGGAATTTTAGGGCATTTGTTAACCCTTTTACCTCTATGTGCTTGTGCTCATCATTAAGGTTTCGATCTGTGCAAAGCTTCTTGTAAGATTCTTCAACCTCAAGATCTCCGATGTCTACAACCTTGCAGTGGATATATGCTAGGATGTCTTCAACTAGAATAGCCCTAGGAGGTATGCTCGAGAATGCTCCTTGGTCATCAGGTTGTGAAGAAACCTATGGGTATAATTTATACTTGGGCTCTTCACATGTAGAGTTCTTGATTAGGTTGACTTTCTTGTCTTTTGCATTCTTGATCTTGGAGACTCGCAATGTGGTTTCCATTTTTATGAAATTAAGGCTTCCTCTGTAACAAACTATGAGCTCGGTAAGACTTGGTACTTATGTGATCTTCTCTTTAGATGTTGAAATCTCTTAGGAATATCCTTTGAATCTACTCTTAATCAATCTACAAAATTGTCTCTTTTGGTCACCTTGCTTCGCTCTGCTATTTTCTCATTTTTTCTTTGTGAGTGAATGAGCTCTTCGATGCCCTATTTATAGAAAATGACCTAAGTGGTGAAATAGATTATTTAGCTACCACTTGGTAATAATGATGCTCAGGCATTATACCAACTTCATCCTCGGTGATTATACAATGCTCGGGGTAAGTGACAACTTAATTGAACTTTTCACATGTTCACCGATGGTTCTCGGTATGTAGCAAATACTTGATTGTCTTTTACATGATTACCGATGATGCTCAGTTTATGTTGACAACTTGATTGTTTCTCATATGTATATTGATGAAGCTCGATATGTATTAATCGATGATATTGGATTCATAAATTTATAACAAGTAATACCATAGTGCATCTTCATTCATGCTAATTTGGCATATTATCAATGAATATAAAAACTGATGTAAAATATAGCTTTGTCAAGTGCAGTTCCATACTTGTTTTTCTTTGGTGGGGGTGGTGATATCACTAGATCCATTAGATGAGCTATCACCAATTGTTGTTCTTGGTCCAACATCATCTTTTCTTGAAGCTTTCCTCCACATTTGATTTCTCATTCTCCTGATATCTTCAATACTATTTCCATTAGAAAAAGTGTTTGACTCTGTCACTCGGTCTCTGCAGTCCTTGCTTAGGTGACCAACCCTATGACAGTGTAAGCATGCCATTCTGGAGTTAGTCCAGTTCCTTGACCTTTGTATCCATTTTCTCCTACAATTTGTAGCTATGTGTTCATATCTACCACATGCTGTGCAATTTTCCCATGTGTTGTAATCCCAAACATATGAGTTACAAACTTTTCTTGGTTGATAAGCATTTTCTTATTCTTTTGGCTTCCATGCTTGCCTTTTCTTTTTCCTACATTCATGCGATGTGTGGCCGTGCATTTTACAAGTAGAACAATATTTTTCCATGTAGGATTCCTTCGGTAGTTTGTTCACCTTAGATCTACATTCATGTGCTTTGTGTCCATGCTTGTTACAGTTATAACAATTACCTATGAATGTAGATGTGGATTTATGAATACCTTAAGCTTTGCTCATGCAAACATTTGATGTGTGGCCTGGTTTTCCATAGTGATTGCATGACTGCTTCCTTGGTCTTTGATTTGTGTAGACATCTTTCTCATCAACTCGGTTTGGTGATTCTCCATGCTCGGTATACCCTAGACCGGTATTGTTTTTGAGTCTTCTTTGTCCATTCAGAAAATCATCCATTCTTTTAGTACTTTCTTCAGCTTTCTTGATCATATCATTATTTTTTTGTTGAATCCTTCATGCTTTAGTTTCTCATTTTCTTCTCTTAGCTCACCAATAGCTTCTAATTTCCCATTGAGTTCTATGTTCACTTGGTGGGCGTCATGAATCATAAGAGCTATTTGATTGGTGATCTCATGATGATTTTCAATAAGTCTTTGTATCTCAGTTTCTCTCTCTTGTATATTTTTAGTGATCTTCCTCCTATCATCAATAGCTAATGTCCTTTCTTGTTCATCTTGTCTAGCATTATTCATAACATCAATCACTCTTACCATCTGTGTCTCTTGACTGATTTGCAGTACCTTTACTTGTTCAGTCAAATGTTGATTGATTTCATTCAGACTTGTAATGCTTCCTTTTGATGTGTCATATGTATTTCTAGATGTAGATCTTGATGACTCAAACAAATCAAGCATCTCTACTTCATGATATTTTGCTTCATTGCAACGAGATGCCATAACTTTTCTTTCATCTAGTAGTTCTCTCATCTTGATTCTTGCTTCTTTGTATTGCTCATAGAAGATTTGTATCTGCAACTTCTAATTCTCAATATTCTTATCAACCTTATACCTTTCCATTGTATGATGTTTTCTCTCAAGTGATTTAAAATTTTGGAAATAAGAGATCTAGCTCTGATACCAATTATTGGAATAATGGAATGGTGTGTACTGAGAGGGGAGGGGTGAATTAGTACCCTTAAATTTTTTTATCAATTAACCCTTAAAACTTAATTGCATGTAAAAATTCATAGAAACATTCATGAAAAGTAGTTACACATGACACAAGAATTGGTAACACAGGAAACCCCTATTAGAAGGTAAAAACTATGGTGGGAATGAAACCCATAAAGCTTCACTATTAGAAGAATGGAAGGTGCCAGTTAAGGCTACAAGTGTGATAACTTCTGATGATCTTACCCTGTTAGGAGTAACATTTTAGACTAGTTAGGTCTACTCAGTTAAGAGATCTAGCAACACTGTTAAGTGTGCACTCGGTTAAGAGATTACATAAACACTGTTAAGTCCACCTTCTTAAAGTATTTCTTCTATTTGCTACAACTGTTAGAGAGTAGTAAAAAATACTTGTTGACCTGATGGTGTGCAATCTTGAATTTTTGAATACAGATCCTTTAAGTTCACAATGTATATGTATCACCTATAGTGATTGATTAATACCTCTATTTTTCTCGGTAGCCTTGAATCTTGTTCTTCATAATTGAATTCTATCTTTTTGTGTCCTTCTGCATGAAACTCTCTATCTGATCCATAGATGTCTACCTCGGCTACAATCATCATTGTCTAATTGATTACTACATATATTTATACAATGTATTGACCTAATTAGGTTTCACGCTTTACAATAAAAACTCTATGATCAAAGGTTTACAACTTGACCTTGATCTCCTAGTTTGCATCTTTACAATCAATTAAACTGATTAAAATAATTACATATGATTTACTTGTTCCTCAAGAAATGGTTTTATAGCTAAGCATAAAGCTAATTATAAAACTGAAGTGTTTTATCTGATATGTAACTCAGATCCACATTTCTTGGAAATAAAACTGTCTCTCAGTAGATTGATGCTCGGTGTGATATGTAGTCTGTGCTCAGTGATGTCTCTGAACTGTATGTCATTTTACTCTGTAAACTATGCTCTTGGGTTACTCTATAAACTGTCTGTCAGTGTCACTGTACTAACATTTTTGGTGACCATTGTACTTGTCTATTTTTGGTGTCCTTTGTACTTGATTGTTTTAGTGTCCATTGTGCTTGAATGAATGTTGTCACTCAGTGATCATGTTACCGATAGTCCAAAAATTGTTTCCTTGTATACTAATGAAAAACTATTATCCTTTAGGATTATCATAATTTATCTACTCAACTAGCTGGTCTCATGTGCTAATTAAATTAATATGAAGGATTTGAAACCATTGAAGGGATTTCCCCTTAAGAGAAGCTGAAAAAATCCTTACTACTACATTTTGCTTTGTTACATGATGCAAACTGTAGACACATAAATTTGGTCAGGTGTTTCCTAATCAATCAAATCTATATTTTTCATCAAATTTACATCAAATTGCTCTAAATCAATTTAAATGGAATTAATCACATCAAATGGACATTTATTAAATCAAAATGGGACAAATCAAATTTAATCAAAGGATAAATTACCAATGACATTAATTAATTAAATATAAGCCTAAAGGGATTAATCAAACTATATAATTGATTTTAATCAATTAATTGTATAGTTTAAATAAAAAAATCAAATCCAATATATTCCCCTACATGGATAATTTAATTAATTTATTGAATTAATTAAATCCTATTTTCTGTCAACAAGAATTTGAGGAACCAATGAGAATTGAGAAAGCAAAGCACATGGATCACTCCAAACTTTGCAATCTCAACCACTCATTTAATCTTTGTAATCTTCTCCACTCATCTTGTCCCAACCTTTGAGACAATCATTTAAATTGTCCCCTCATTTGAAAGCTTATCACTCAACCAAGGTTAAACCATGATCAATTAATTCTACCCCCTACCCTTGGAAAATCCTATAAATAGAGAGTATTTTGCAAGAATAACATATCCTAGACATTCGAATGCATAGAATCTACACTATAGGCATTTTTAGAGAGATCAAAGCATTTGAGAGAGAAATATCAAGCATTTTGTGAGAACATTTGAGCATTTGAGTGAATCATTCTTGATGATTTGAGAGAATTATGAACTAGATAGGCATATCAACTATCATTTTCTCATTCTAGGACTATCACTAGTAGAGATTTAAGCTGAGAGATTTTTATTAGCATGCTTAGATAGAGAAGCCATGAGATGCTTAATAATTTCTTGTCAATTCTTAGTTTAATTGTTGTTTTTCTTCCATAGAATTGATTGAAATTATCTAATCTCATGAAGGTGTAAAAATCAAACACACAAATGGTGCCCACTGTGGGGCTTTAGGCTTCTAATCATCATTTTTGTTGATGTTTTGCAGGTTTTTGGCTTCATTTCATGTTTATTTTGTAGATTACAGGTCAAATAACACTTACCAGCTAAATAATGATGCCTGCACACAACAAAATGATGCCTAAAGATTCCTTCTCATATTCTGTCTAACTTATTTCAACACCTATCAACTAAATAATGACACATTTTCTCATAATGCGGCACCTATCAGCCGAGAAATAATGCCTATTATCTATCTTCTATCACTTTTCATGTTTATTTTCCCATATTTAAACTTCTTTGCATCGCCTTTGATCTAAACTATCACGCCTAGTAATTGCAAAATAACGCTTAGGTAAATGCAAAGTCATGCTTAAGGCAGTGCAAAGTAACACATAGGTAGAAGTAAAGCAACACTTATTATCTGTAAAATGACATGTATGGTAGTCTGTGTAATTTTTCTTGTAGATTAATTTTTCCCAAATTTTAACTTTGTGTTTTTCTCCTTTTTGCAGATGAATAGACATTTAAAAGTGCAGAAACCGGAGTTGAGGATCAAAAGGGAAAGAAAAGAGGTAAGGCTCCAAAACAAGAATTCTAAACAAACTCATAATGCAAACATCCCAGAAAGTCTAGAGGAATAAGAAATTTTGTATGATCATTATGTCAAAGTTTTGAATGCATACAAAAAGAAATTTCCATCCCTTAATTGAGTTCATTGTTGAAAGTTTCTTAAGAGCATTCTTGCAAATTTGGAAAGAAACCTAATTTTTGTTGTCAATTCAATATTTTTTTCTTCACTTTGGTTGTGGTTTTGACTAACTTGTTGGAGGAGAGGGAGAGGGTGTTAAGTTTTAGGATAGCTACAAATGTAATAGCACTCTATTTTTTATGTGTTTTCCAAATGCAACAATCTCTCTTTCATTTATATTAGGAATGAGGTTAGGAGAGACATGTCCCTTCATGGGACATGTCTATTCATTATTATTTATAAGGAAGGATATGCCTCTTCCTATTAATCATAAGTTAATCAATCTTATAATGTTTCATCAATCTGTTATTAATTAAGAATAATATAATAATTTAATATTAAATATTAAATTTCATATGATTAATAATAATATAACATATATAATATATTATTATTAATCAACATGTATTATATATATTCTAATGATCATAC
>MU228154.1:1811770-1857373 GCA_018584345.1 Thuja plicata | reverse complement strand
AAAGGACATGCCTCTTCCTATTAATCATAAGTTAATCAATCTTATAATGTTTCATCAATCAGTTATTAATTAAGAATAATATAATAATTTAATATTAAATATTAAATTTCATATGATTAATAATAATGTAACATATATAATATATTATTATTAATCAACATGTATTATATATATTCTAATGACCATACGACTGAAGCTACAAACATTAACAAAGGGAACTATAGCCACTAGGTGAGCAAGCAAAAGAAAAAACAAAGCAAAAATCTCAAAAATGCGCCTAGCCTTTGCTAGCATAGAATGAGGTATTTCACTTAACAAGCTTGCTTTGATTAAATTGTGGCATTTTCATTTTAATCTATCTTAATAGGGCCAACCTATTATTTTCCATTCAAACAAAACATTAGGTATATGCTCTCAACTTTTTGAAGTTGATCAAAAAGCCAAAAGTGTTGAGTTTGGGTGGTAGAAAGAAAGGGAAAAATTGAACCACACATTTCAATTTATAAAAACCTCCTTGTCAAGAGGTTAAAAACATGAGCAAGTGTGATTTAAGTGTTTGGAATTAAGGATAGTAATAGGAATATGCTCTTCACTCTTTGAGTGAATCAAATTCCCAAACTTACTTAACTAAATTCAATTTTAGCTTTTTCATGAACATGCTAGATACATAAAGGGCCTGCCTCCCAAGAATTCCTTTACGAAGGTGGTGAGAGGGAATGACCCAAGTGGGAGACAATCACTTAAGCCATGATACTATCCGACTCACTATAATCAAATGCACTCATCCCCAAAGGGTTGAAGTGACTAAGTTGTGTTGAGAATATTCACTTCCTCGAGTAGTCCTTTGGGATTGCGCAAAATTGTACTTTTGTGCATGTGGGAAGCCCTTGTAATGAGGGTATAAGAGACTCTTCATGGTTTAGAATGGAGGTGTTAACTACAACCTGGATAAATTAGCAATCTACCTTATTAGAGCCATGTTTACAAGACAAATTTGACCTTAGGTAGATTGCTTGGAAGAATTTCTTGTGCAAGACCCGTGGAAATGTCCAAGAACATACACTTTGTGTGTTTTAGGAGTAAGATGAAAAATTTGTGTATGTTGTGTTTGTATCTTCATTTTCAGACAAGAATTAAATCCTATAGATCTGATCATAGACATTATCTTTTTAAATCCTTAAGAACTGTGATAAAATTTTTTTTCTAGCAAAATGACACGTATAGAAATTTAAACGACACCTACAAACATTCCTGTTACTCTTATTATATTAAGTTACACCCGAAATTGTTAAAACAACACCTAACTCACTGGAAAGTAATGCTTGCAATTTGTGAAACAATGCTTTTAAATGACAAAATCATGCCTACCAACTGCAGAGTCACACGTACTATAATTCCAGTTACCACTTACACTAGTGCATTCATTTTACCATTGCATTGCATTACCATTGCATTCATCATAAATAAAAAACATATAGAAGTAGTTGCATATCATTTGCATCCATCTATCTATGTCGTATCTAAGACACTACATCCATAGCATATAAAATTAAATGCATCATAGAAATCATATATACCTGCATATAAAGAACTCTCACATCAACATCATAACAACATCATGGTATCAAAGAGCATCATAAATAAATATCCATTGAAATGTCCATAAATATATGTATATCATGATACATCAAGAAAAAAGTGGTACATCATTAAAGTCCTGATCAAACATACATCTAGTCCATCAATGCACATCATGAGGATCAAAATCAATCTATCTCAAATCAAGACCCAGTAGGGGCACCTAATTCATCACCTGTACCAGTACCTGACCCATCTCTTGTACTTGTATCGCCTGGCCCATCTATACCTCTATATGATCTATCTATAGTACTAGGAGGAGCCTGACTGGTAGAAGCACCAAGACTCATCTGATCCATCTTTCTCGTGAATACCTGCATCATAGCACTGAACTGAGCCATCTGAGCTGACATCACCATAAAACCTTTCTATAGACTCTACACATCCTGCTCTACTCTTCCCGATGGGGTCAGCTGTACTGGAATTGAAGGAGCCAAAGTAACATGTGGCTATATAGGAACCTGAGGAATAACTGGTACCTGTGGCACCTATTGTGCCCGATCCTGTGATATTGAATCTTGTCTAGCATGATCTATGTGCGCCTTCCTAGAATTTATCCACCTCTGCTGACCCCATACTCCAACTGGTATAGGGTGAATCTATCTCTATCTAGGAGCATAACTACCACCCCTAGCTTTGACATATCCCCCCGCATCCAACGTCCCACCTGTCCTCTACCTCAAGATCTTGGAGCTCTTGGTACTCTAGGAGCCCTCTGTACTCTCTATAATCTCTGTGCTCTCGAAACTCAACCTCCACCTCTTGCATCATCATCATCATCATCAGAAGTCTCATCCACATCATGGATCGGCTCCACTTGATCTATGAATCTCATAAACCTATGTCTGGAAAACCACTCCCTATACTTAGCAGACATACTAGCATCAACAATATTATCTAACATGTCCCGTCTAATGAAGCCCAATTGATCAATTTATGTACAAGCAAACTTGTAATCAACCTGAGCTCCCCACATAGAAAACTCCACCTGTACTTGAGCATACAATTCGATACCCTACAACATATCCTGAACTCTACCAAACTGTCGTAATACTCTGCCAAAGAAAAATCTCTCAATCATTATAGGTGGTCGTCCAATCTTCTATTAAGGGGAGAACATATATGGAAGCTCGTCATCGTCCTCTCTCTAGCCCTTGCAACCCAAATATGGTCTCTAGATGACCTTATCAATGTCATCAATCATCCTGCACCATTAATCTACCTTTCCCAACCAAGGCTAGACAATCATTACATCATAGAGAAATGTGTAAGGTCATCCATGACCCCGCACTTGATCTGCAATCGGTCTAGTGACTGGGATGTGCTCCCAGGTCCATAACTGTAACAACATAGCTCCTACAGATAAGGCTGCACTCTCTCAATAAACCACATGGTTCAAATCATGATACAACTAAGCACAAACACATGAACCCCAATCAAATCTCCAAGGATACTCAAGTAATTCCTCTAGTATCCAACCCCATTCGAATGCAAATCTGCGACCTCATCGATCAGGGAGATGTAATCCGCCAATCACTGCACCTAGAACTGCAGGCAAAGCTGGAAATGATGTGAACTATGCCCATGTGATAGAATCATCTCTGATTGTAGGATATGCAAAGACCTATCTACATGCATCACCATCATACATCAGATCATAATAAACTCTGTAGCCTCATGTTGGGATGCCTAGCAACCTGTACACATCCTCTGGTGTAATCGTCATCTCTCTGAGTGGCAAGTGAAAGGTATTATGGTCAAAGTGCCAACGCTCTACCATAACTATTAGTAGTCACTGGTTCAGTTGGAACCAAGGTATATCAAGAAGGAAAGACAAACCACACTGCTTAATCACACAAGTCTCTAGTCTGGTCAAATCTTGGGCTAAGTCAAGCAACCAAGATGGTAGGCTTCGCATATATAACTTACGGAATTGTGCTTGTTTTGCAAACAAGTGAATCATATTAGCATCATCATATTATTGGATCATTTCAAGTCAATCGACAACAATCAAATCAATCTTTTTCTCTTTTTGAGCACATCAACCTATTGTTCCTACCTCTAGATTGTGAGAAGGGATCAATATATCAGTTATCCTACCAATCAGCTATCTATCTAATTAGATTGACTTATCAAAAATCCATTTATGTGATCATTCTAACATCCTAAACACTTTATGTCATTAATAAACACACATATCTATCTTGGGAATTAGTCCATTAATCAAGATGTTTAATCACAATAAGTTTGTCCTCTTTTGAAATCAGGCGTTCCTTATCTTTCTTGCAGGCATCACTTCACAGAGTGTACGGGTGATTTCCTGCCAAGAGTTATTTTATCCATCATACACATGATTTAACCTATTGGATGCAATAATTCTCTTTGTACGCATAATTTTACTTAGTAAGCGATATCTAAATCATCATACGCGCCGTTCTACATGGTGTTTTGTCATAGGGTTTTGCACGCGGTATTTTATCTATCCTACGCATGGTTTGACCTATCCTATATGCGGTGTTTAACAATGCATAGGTGACATTTAAATGTGTGGATGCATCATTTTACACTCCTATGCATGATTTAACATATCATACGGGTCATTTTGCTTAAAAATGACCTAATTTACCCTAGCACGCATGATAAAAAGAATTAAATGCAGTCAATCAAAGCAATAAATGCAGTCAATCAAAGAAATAAATGCACCCAAAGGTTCAAAATCACTTACCAGAGGTCCATAGTTTGCAGGTCTCTGATATCTATGCCCTCACTTGAACCAATGTTCTCGAATAGAGACCACCATCCTCAGATATCTTAGTGGGATCAGACCAAAATCTCAACAGTAAAAAGTGAAAATAAATAGTAAAAATGGATTTTTCAACCTATTTATACTATTTAACCTAATTTTGAAGAGGATTTCACCCAGTTTGACCTAATATTTATTTTATTTGCACTAGGGCATTTTTTGATAGGATTGTCATCATTGCTTTTCAGAAATGAAAACATATTTGATCTATTCTTCATCATTTTCACCATCTTTTGCTTCCTGACATCAATTTTGTTTTCATTTCTGAGGGGGCATCATCACGTGATCAAACCAGGATTCTACAATGTATTTTCCATCAAACATCAATCAAAATCTAGGGCATTAAAATTTCAAACTATCATTAGTGTGGCATTCTACGCCTTTCAATCAGGGTATGTTCAAATCAGTTTTGCATCAGGGCATCGCATCAATCTTCGCATCAGAGTTTCAAATTAGGTTCTGCATCTCAAATCAGGTTATCATCAAATCAGGTTTTGTATCAATCAAATCAATATATCAAGTATCAATAAACAATAAGGACATCAAACTTTCTTTGAATCAATGCACTTCACACATAAATTCAAAGAGGGGCATATGTAGACACATAAATTTGGTTAGGTGTTTCCTAATAAATCAAATCTACATTTTTCATCAAATTTGCATCAAATCTCATCAAATTTCTCTAAATCAATTTAAATGGACTTAATCACATAAAATGGACATTTATTAAATGAAAATGGGACAAATAAAATTTAATCAAAGGATCAATTACCAATGACATTAATTAATTAAATATAATCTGAAAGGGATTAATCAAACTATATAATTGGTTTTAATCAATTAATTGCATAGTTTAAATCAAAAAATCAAATCCAACCTATTCTCCTACATGGCTAATTTAATTAATTTATTGAATTAATTAAATACTATTATCTTTCAACAAGAATTTGAGGAACCAATGAGAATTGAGAAGGCAAAGCACATGGATCACTCCAAACTTTGCATTCTCAACCACTCATTTAATCTTTGCAATCTCCTCCACTCATCTTGTCCCAACCTTTGAGACAATCATTTAAATTGTCCCCTCATTTGAAACCATTTGAAAGCTTATCACTCAACGAAGGTTAAACCATGATCAATTAATTCTACCCCCTGCCCTTGGAAAATCCTATAAAGAGAGAGCATTTTGCAAGCATAACATATCCTAGACATTCGAATGCATAGCATCTACACTATAGGCGTTTTTAGAGAGATCAAAGCATTTGCGAGAGAAATATCAAGAATTTTGTGAGAACATTTGAGCATTTGAGTGAATCATTCTTGATGATTTGAGAGAATTATGAACTAGATAGGCATATCAACTATCATTTTCTCATTCTGGGACTGCCACTAGTAGAGATTTAAGCTGAGAGATTTCTAATAGCATGCTTAGATAGAGAAGCAATGAGATGCTTAATGATTTCTTGTCAATTCTTAGTTTAATTTTTGTTTTTCTTCCATAGAATTTATTGAAATAAACTAATCTCATGAAGGTGTAAAAAGCACACACACACAAACCACATAAAGTGGTCACATCCCAAATATTGTTAATAGCTTTAGTATGATCCTCACCAGTGAAAAATGGTAAAATATTCAACGCTGCCCTAGGAATATCATTATGTTGCACATGATTTAAGGGACTATCTTGATTAAACGAAACAAAAGGATAATTTATGGGACATGGTGGATTGGCCATTAGAGCTAGATCAGTAAAAATGGATTTAAAACAGTTGGTTGTGCTTGATTTACTGCTGATAAAAGAGTTGTGGCTATTGGTAATTGGTTTATAGGTGCTAGTAATTTTGTATCAGAACTATTAGGAACTATAGAACTGCTAGGAAATGAGGAATCTTCAAGTATTTGATTAGCAAGGTCTTCAAAACTTGCTAAAAGAGTGTTTTCAAAAGTTGTAATAGTAGGATCAAAATTAGGAAGAGTTGTCCTTCTTAAAAAAATTGGCAATATAGAAACCCTTGTTCCTACCCTACCTCCTCTTCTTTTCAGTTGAAGCTCCTAATACTCAAAATTGTCCCTACTTTGTCTTGTGCGAGCCTTTCTCCCATGCTGAAAATATTGACTCTTTTAAAAATCAAAGAATTGGAGTCGTCAAGTGCTATAAATTGCCCTCTTAAAGGCTGTAAATTTCTATTCACATCAAAATAACAACAAATATGTGGCTTGTATGAGCTGATGATTAGTTTGGGTCCCAACACTTGTGCCAATAACTATTATCACTAAATATTGCACCTATTATGCCAAGTTCATAAACTCACGAATATTGTGAAATATGGAAAGACCTTCAGACCTGTGGGTGTGTAGGAGCATCCTTGGGTCATTGGCAATCTTGCATCACCCAAATTATTTCCTTTCAGTTTTCCCATTTTTGTGTTTTAGGTGCTGTGCCTTGGTTTTGGATCAGTTATTGTTGTGAACTTCTGGGTTGGTTTTGGACATCATGTGTTACTTATATCTGAGTTCACATCTCATTTGGATAATTTTCTATTGAGTTATTAGATATTCACGGTTAGTTCTATGTATTCTTCATGTTCTAACAGTCAGCTAGAGTTTTTTGGTCTTGTGAAGCAATTCCTGATCAGTGAAGCTTAGTGACTCATATCATGATATTCCTCGATATTTAGCCAACATCTCTCTTGGATAGTGTGTCATTTATATTTCTTGGCATTAAGATATTTTGGATTTGGGTCCTGACCTATATTTTTACATGTTACATTTTCTTAGTCTTGGAAAATGTAATTTCTCTAGCCGACATATGTTTTGTGAAGACTCTATATATTGAGGCTCTTGATCTTTGTTTAGGTAGTTCTCAAGAGAATAACCTTTGGAGGTTAGAATAAGGGTTTAATTCTAGTTTATGTTTTAATCAGGCATGTATGCCAAAATTTTGTAAGCTGCATGGTGCAAGCCAATGTGATGTAAATATATGATTTCTGGATAATGCAAAGATCTGTTGTAGCATCTTGATTATCTTTTCTTGTTCCTGAATTGTTTGTTTCTACTTTGTTGACTCTATCTACATGGTTGGACCATTTCCATTGGGGAAAATCCAACCATGACTAACCCAAGTGTTATCAGAGCAAGGTTGGTGTTCTTGTGTTAGCAGATTTGAGTTCCTGAGCTTGTGAAGACCTAGATTTTTTGGTTGTGGGGTGGCAAAGTGTAGACCTGACTCACAATTGTAGAGGACTTGCACAAGGGGATCAAAAAATATATTGTTACTGGTTATGAACTTTGTATGATTTGCTGAAGTATCCCAATGGTGAACCAATCATCGAGTTGGAGGTTGACTACGAGTGTGTTCAATAGATCACTGAGTGTGAGGCAATTGAATCCTTGTGGTCAGATCATTGAGTTGAGATAGTTTCACTTGAGGATTTGGAGAGATTCCACATATAAGAATCAACCCTATAAGGTTACAAAAAATGATGGAGGACTTTAGAAATGAGATGAGGAATGCGATCCCTAATACTTTGACTAGATTATGAAGGAATCCTAAGACTAAAGAGGAATATAAGGAAGTTGCTGAAGATCTTGATACTTTAGATACTGAGATCCCTGCAGATGAATAAATATTATTAAGAGCTATGGAACAAGTAAGTAAAATTCATAGAATGGAAGTTTATAATTTTCTAGTTCTTTGCATCTTGAGGATTTGATAGATTGGATTGGTGAACTAGAAGATTACATTGAGCTTAAGGATATCAGATATCCATAGAGGGTAAGGTTAGCATAGACTAAGTTGAAGGTTCATGATGCCTTATGGTGGAAAGAGTTGTAGAAAGATAGAGAGGAAAATGGTAAAATAAAAATCTCTAGATGGAGAGTTATGGTTTCTAGATTAAAGTTTAAATTCATTCCTAGGGATTATGAATTAGAATGGTTAAATAAATTACAGAACTTGAAGCAGAAGGATATGAGTGTGAGGGAATACACTGATAAATTTTATAAGATGAAAATTAGATATGGAAACTGAGATATATCTAAGGTGAAGGTGGCTAGGTATATTAATGGTCTAAGATTTAATATTCATGATGAGTTGAGTATGTTAAGGATTTATTCATGATGAGTTGAGTATGTTGAGGATTTAATATTTAGGATGAGTTGAGTATGTTGAGGATGAGTTGAGTATGCACTAAGGGAAAATGATAAGATAAAGAGGAGACATGGTAACCCAAGAGGAAGGGAAAAAAAGCAAGCAACAATGGAAAAGAGAAGTAGAATATTGAGGTATAATATGATCAGAAGACACTTATGAGTGGTAGAAAGGAATTCAAAGGTACTTGTTTCAATTTTGGTGGCATAGGACATAGATATTTTCAATGTTTAGAAGGATCTAGTAAGAATGTGAGTAGACATAATATTATGGCATATGAGGAACAAACTACTGGTGAACTTTTGGTAAATGAAGAAGAACTTGAGATGGGATAATCTCTTATGCTTAAGAGAGTCATGTTTAGTAGGAAGGAAGTATAACCTACACAAAGGAGGAATTTTTAGGACAATTTTTAAATTAGGAGGTAAATGTTGTAAGGTTGTTGTAGATGGTAGTAGTACTGATAATTTGGTATTAGAAAAGATGGCACAAAATCTTAAACATCCTTATCCTTATAGGATAAGTTGGTTTTTAGAAGAACATGTGGTAGAGGTGAAAGAGAAATGTTTGGTGAACTTTATCATTGGACTGTAGAGAGATGAGGTATTGTGTGATGTGGTATTTATGAGTGCTTTTGATGTTCTATTGGGAATACCTTGGAAATATGATATAGGATTTGTTCATGATTGAAGAGGTAACTTGGTCACAATAGAAAAAGATGGGCATAAGTTTACTTTAATTCCTTTGAAGGAGGAGTTGTTCATGATTGAAGAAGTAACTTGGTCACAATAGAAAAGGATGGACATAAGTTTAATTTAATTCCTTTGAAGGAGGCGAAAAGGATAATTGTAAGAAATCTGAGCATTGTGAAGAGTTATTGTTCAAATGAATAGAATACCAAGGTTGATATGGATCTAGGAAATAATCTTGGAGATAGATCTGAGAACTGGTCGGTAGCATATAATATGAAGGGAAAAGTGGACCAGTAGAAGGATTTGGTTGCTGATCAGATGAAGTCTTGTGACAAAGGTAAATCGGTTGTGTGAAAGAAAGGAGGTAGTAGAAATAATTTTGATGTTGATGTGGGGTATGACAGAGAGAGTACATGGAAGAGTAAGTGGAAGAATCTAAAAAAAGATAGAGGAGTACAGAGAAGGACAGTTGGAGATAAGGAAGATATTTGGATTAAGAATGTGCATCATATTTATGTTTTGAGTCCTTTCAAATGTTCATAAGTTTCTCTTATGGAAAATTTTCTTCTCACTAGGGGTGTCTGATATAGGAGAATCCTTGGGTCATTGGCGATCTTGCATCACCTAAAAATATTTACTTTTAGTTTTCCTGTTTCTATGTTTTAGGTGGGTTGCCTTGGTTTTGGATCATTTGTTGTTGTGAACTTTAGGGATGGTTATAGAAATAATGTGTTTATTATGTGTGGGTTCACATCTCATTTGGATACTTCTCTATTGAGATATTAGAGATTCATGTTTAGTTATATATGTTCTTCATGTTCTAATAGTCACATAGAGTTTTATGGTCTTGCAAAGTAATTCTTGATCGACGAATCTTAGTGGCTCATATCGGGATGTTCCTATATCTTTGGTTGCTGTCTCTCTTGGATCGTGCATCATTTATATATCTTGGCATTGAGATCTTTTGGATTTGGGTCATGACCTATATTTGTACACATTACATTTTCTTAGTCTTGGAAAATGTAATTGTTTTGGACACCATATATGTTGTAAAGGATCTATATATTGATGATCTTGATCTTTGTTTAGGTAGTTCTTTGGAGAATAACCTTTGGAGGTTAGCATTAGGGTTTAGATCTAATATATGTTGTAATCAGGCATGTATGTCGAAAGCTTGTAAGCAGTATGTTGCAAGCCAATGTGATGTAAATATATGATTTATGGATAATGCAAAGATCTATTGTAGCACTTTTATTGTCTTTTCTTGTTCCTGAATTGGTTTTTTCCATTGTGTTGACTCTAGCTGCATGGTTAGACCATCTCCATTAGGGGAAATCTGGCCATGACTGTACCAGTGGGTATGTCTCTTGATGAATATCAATCTCTATATTATGGGCTGACTTCCCCTTAAGATCACCTAAAACTATCTCTTTCAAGGAAAAATGATAAGAAAGATACTTTAATTCAAATCAAAACTATAAATTAAAAGATGATTCACCAAAATATTTCCAATCTTCATAAACTTTCATAGCTATATGAAATCACAATAAATTCTGAATAAACTTTAACTCTCACAACCCACATGCAATAACTAGATTTTAAGAAGGCTTAATCTCTCAATAATTATAAAAAGGGAAATATATTTTCCACAATTTAAAATACCAAAAAAATAAAACACAACTCATAAATCTGTTAACATAATTGAGAAGGAAAACTCTAATCTCTATTATGAATCCCAAGGAAAAGTGTTGCTACAACTCCTAAACATTAATGAGACCCAATAAAATATGCTTGAATTTTTAGGATGCAATAATCAAGAAGAAAGAAAGAATTAGAGGAAAAAAGATAAAAGAGGACCACTTATAGATATAAAATCTACAAGGATCGAGAAAGAATGAAAGTGTAGTGAAAATTAAGGTGAAATTGCTAATAACATGTAGTTAACAACCTCAAAACTCTCTAATAAGTGTTCTTTGTCCATGTGGACCCTCGAATTGATGTCAAAGTACCTCTAGACTAATGAAAATTCCCATAATGTATGCAAACCTCCATGGGTCAAATGTGAATGAAAATTCATAAAGTTAGGGGCTAGAACTGATAGTCACATGCAGATAACTATCCCAAAAGCATGTATAACTGATGTTTGACCCATGTGGCCCCTTAACTCATGTCTAAATTCTCATGAACTTCAATGGAACTTTTGAAACTCATCCACAAATCATGCAAATCAAATCTGATCTCTAGGTGGACCTCAAATTACATATATGATCCATTTTTGCATTTAAAATTTAATATTTACCACATGGTTTATAAATCACCAAGTAATAAATATTAAATTACATTTTATTTTTATGCTAAATATGAAAAACAAAAATATATTTTTATATTATTATTAGTTAACATAAAACACATTACTCAACCAATATTTACATAAAAGTAATACATCATTTTATTACCTAGAACATCAAAATATTCATTAATCATGCAAGCATTATAATACAATATTTCCCTTTTAAAATACTTCAGGAAAAAAATTCCTTACTCCCATGGGTATTAGGGCTTTGAAACCCTAAATGACAAGCCCATTTTACTATCTCATTTTATCATTTTCTTGTCTTTGTTATGGCGCCACCACCAATATCAAGATTTCATTGTGGAGGACGTAGAAGATTTATGAGGAGATTTTCACATAGATTTTATAATTACACATATGTTTATTGATGGAATGCCTTGGGATTCATTTCTGTAAAGCAAAGAAAGTTTCCTTATTTCTTTTTTGTGTTCTAAATAAAATCTTGGATCTCTCTGTTTCACTTTTCTCCTATAGTTAGAAATGACAAAAAAAAATGGTGTTCTATGTTCCATAATAAGAATTTGAAAAACATGAAAAATGTCACATATTTGCATTCCTCCCAAGAGGTTGATACTTCACGAGGGTTTTAATATTTCCTTCCTAGTCATGGCTTATGTTACCCTCATTCTTACTGCTATTTCGCTGGACATGCACATTGAGGGTTCACACAGACAGTGAGGGTTTTCCTTCTTTGTTGTAGGCTATGGTTTCTATACTTTTTATTTCATAATTGAAGCTCTAATAGCCTATTGTGATAATGATAGAATTGTTTCACTGTATGATCCTTGTGAATTTTGGTGATCTTTCCTTAATGAAAAGGATGTTCACGTATGGAATTGTCATCTCTACATTATATTATCATCTACAACTACAAGACTTGGTCTCATTATCTTTCCATGGACAATGATAGCATTCATGATACTGTTATACATATGCAATTTTCCTCCTTCATTCATACTCTATTTTTTCTATTTTATGATGGTTGCTCAGAGTTAAAATGATATTGGTCAATGTTTGCTCTATATTTTGTTGATTGTAGAAATCCCTTTTAATGACAAATTCCTTCCTTGATATGACTCTATTGTGCTAGATAAATGACAATCTCTTGTTCATATACTCAGGAGCTTTTATAATGACGGTTTAAATTGCATTATCCATTGCATTATTTTCCTTATAACATATTTTTTCTTTTCCACTTCTGATCATGGGATATTTGAAGGGCTACCACTTGGCACTATGTAATTCCCTTATAGCATGAAAGATACATTTGTATCATACTTGTTCTCTCTCTTTTTAATGATTGGATATGAATTATGTCTTATAAGACATCTTTCCTTATAACCACTCATGCCTAAATGATTTACCATTGAGTACCATTATTTCCCTAACTGTCTCCTAGCAGCAAATAGTGTTATTACTGTGAAATCACATTTGATGTTGATACTAGAAAATTATCACTCTTCTTTCACACTTTAATTCCTATCTTCATACCATGAATAACCTTGTTTTGATCACACTTGGTTGCCTTCCCTATCATAAATGATAGTTACTTTTGGGTTTCTTGTCCTCATAGTTTATTATATGCTATCTTAGACTCCCCTATCAAGGACTTAGATAGCTTCCTACTTTCATTATTGATCTTCACTATAATGGAACATGATTATGTTTTCATGCTTGATCATTTCTATATTGTGTCTATTGCAGCATTCTGAATATTCCTTTTCTCTTTAATGCACCTTGATTATGCTGAGTATTTTTCATAGATGACATGTATGATATTATCTTGTGAATCATTAGGCATCCACACACTTAAGAACTCTTCCAATGGCATTTCTGAAGTACATTAATTGTGATTTACTGTATTTTCTGATTACTATCCTCTGATCTTTTTATTGCTGCTAATAATAAATGATACCTTTGATAATGTTTTACAACTTTGTCTCTCTGTTTGATGATTTTATGTTCCTGCACTGGTATGCGCTATTGCAATAGTGTCCTATGTACAACTGCACTATCTTTATCCACATAATCTTATGTTCCTTCTTTGATTAATATAGTTTCCTTTGCATGACTTTGATATGGTAGCTGCATATTTTTTTATTTATCGATATATTGGTCTTGACCCTTGTGGGAGCCCACTTGATCCCACATGCCAATAAATAATAAATGTGTACCTGCTCGTGCACATGAAACAAACTTCATTAGATAAAACAATACATATTTATATGTTTCCTTTTTGATTACTCAATTTGACTTGATGGAGCTAGTTCAATGCATTCCAAAGATATATTATGTTTTTTCTTATGGAGTATATGATGAGATTCATAACCGAATCTCTAACAAATATTTCTCAACCATCTGTAGGTTCATTCAGATAATAAGAGTGATGAGGAACAAGCTACCATGAAGATAAACTCAAAGAAACTTCAATAAATGATGGATATGGTTCTCTTCACTATGCTCTCTCTTTATTTTATCAATAGATGCATAGTGTATTCTTTGCACCATATTGGACTAGTGATGTAGGAGCACCTAAAGGTTGGATTTGTTCAACCTTCACATTTTTTGTTTGAAAATCCTTCTCAAGGCTTATGTTGAGTTGAGTTTGTTTAGGGGTTGATTTTAGAGTAACTTTGCTTTGTTTTGCAATGTTGTGTGTTTTGTGTGGAAAGTTGTGTCTTAGAGACCTTATTGTGTGCTTGTAAACCAATTGGGGAAAATTGGTGAAATAGAAGCTAGTGTGCACAAAATAGTCTAATAAAGTTTTATTTAGGCTTGAAAGTGAATTTGAGGTCAATTAGAACCCATACATTGGTTCAAAACAATGTAATAGGTGAAAATGCAAAAAGATGTAAAAGTTGTCGAGCAACTTTTGCAACTTTGAAAAGTTGCTCAAAAACATTTGGACAAAAGTTACAAAATGCCTTAAAGAAATAATGGACCAGTCTAGACAATTGGGATAGGTCAAGGGGACCTACTTAATAATTTTTTATGCCTTGGACAAAGGTTGGATAACTTTTGTACACATTTTCCAAGAAGCACACTCGGACAGTTTCTTGAGACAGTTACCATTTCTTATTTTTGAGTTGCGAAGGTGTTTAATGGATTTAATCCACTTTATTTCAATATAATTATCTAAGTTGAGTTTTTTTGTAGCATCGTGTGGAGTAGTTTAGTTTTTGGTTTGTTTTTCTAAGTGGAAACTTAATTTTGTCCCTGTTCTAGGTTCACTAGACCAGTCAAGGTTATAAATACAAAATACCTCCATATGAAATTCCCACCATGGTAAATACCTGAGCCTTGGGGGAATGGAAATGAGGTCTATGTACATTTTTTATTATTTTTGTTAGAAATCTGGAAGTGCTAGCAATTAATTTTAGCCTCTTTCCCTAGGCAAGCTTGTCCATATCCCGACTAGGGAAACAAGAGAGATAGAGAGTTAAAACTTGCATGAATGGATTGAAAAGAGAAATCCAACAATAGGAAGGTGTCTATAAGACCCTTGTAGAGCTTGGTTAATGACATGTAGAAGTCTTGAATCCATTTGGATGGATTTTGAAAACAATATGCTAAGATTGGTTCACTTCCTAGTGAATTAGCACAGTTAGGGTTTGGTACTGTACAAAAGGTGTCAGAGCCGAAGAACAAGAAAATATCTTGTGTTTTCTCAAAGGGTGTTTAGATCACACATTTTTTATAAGGTTGTGTTGAATTTTTGAGAAATAAATCCAAAACCCTACAAAAATAGGGCTAATAGAGACCTAAAAGCTTGTAGCCCTTGTTTATAGGAAGATTGGGTAGTGATGGAAGAATCAACCCTAAATATTTATTGAGATTTCATTTGTGGCAAAAAATTATTCAAGAACATGTCCTAGACTCCTGCAAGGTCATACTTAAAGGGTTGGTGTGTGAAGTGTGAGTTTACCTTGGTGAGCTCAGTTGAAGAATGAGTAGGTTTTGAAGTTGAAATTGGTAGGAAGGTTGAGGAGTGGGTTAGGAGATTGGTTTGAATCCCCCTAAGGTCATAGGTCATCAGGAAGACCCTAGCAAGTCCTAGAATGAATTTTGGTTAAACTAGTGATTAGTTCAAGAAGCAACAATCTCCCTATAGATTGGTATCAGAGCCCTAAAATATTTGGGTTAGTAAGTGTGGTATATGTAAGACAAAGAATCAGTTGGGGAATCTAACATGGTGATTAATATAGAGTTAGCCAAGAAGGTGGATGATCAAGAGTTGGATAATAGACTGCTTAGAGAAAGGATAGCCCAAATGGAAAAAAAATTCGGTGAAGTAGAAGTGAAGATAAATGAAATCAGTGGGAAGATAGATGAGCAAGAAGGAAAGGGTAAAGCAGTGGAAATAGAAGATGAGGTCCTTGAGCCTAACCCTATCATTCAAGAAGAAATATTCCTTAAGGCCTTGAAGGATATGAGTGGAAAATATTTAGAGGGAATTCCTCTTCTTTAGTGAAAAGATGGAGTCATAGTTAGTAATGGAATGGATTGAGGGGCTAGAGAATCACATTGAATGTGATGGTGTAAGTGAAGTCCAAAAGGTCAGAGTAGCCAAATCAAGATTAAGAGGAGCTGCCTTAACTTGGTGGAAGTTGATTCAATTAGAAAGGGAGAAGGAAGGTAATATTTTGATGCAGGAGCATCTTGGGTTCTTTGGAAATCCTGATCAACCAAAAATATATTTTCTTTGGTTTAGTATCTTGTTAGAGGTTGATCGGTAAAGTGATAGGTAACTGATTTTTCTCACTCGGTTGAAGACTTGTTTTTTCTCCGCTCAGGCTCAGTTACTTTTTTTTATCTTTCTTTGCCGATGGGTCTCAGTAGCTGTTTGGATATTCGGTGGGTTTCATCGACTGGTTTCTATGCTTGGTTGGCTTTCTTACCAAGTTGTGTATTTTGATGTTGGATATTATGGCCAACTTCTCCATTTAATTTCCACAGCATAATTAATGTTGGGATCTCTCATTGGGATGTATGTGGACCTAAATCTGGGTCTTTTTTGTTTCCTATGTTGGATCTTTAGGATCTGAGTGCTAACCTCATTGGTGGAATCTTGTATATATTTGGCTTTCTATTCTTAGATTAGCATGCAGGAATTGGGAGATAGAGGATAGTGTTAGCAGATTCAGATCACAGGTCTGTGACCTTGCATGTATGAAGATTATCTTGTAAATATCTGAATATATATGGCCTAAACTGGGAAGGCCTTACAATCTAACATGTAATAAGTTTGTTGAAATACTATAAAGTTCTATTGTTTATTCTCTCCCTTTCTGTGTTTTTTCTTTCGAGTTGTTCTACAAGCAATCTTGGATAGCTGGGAGTGCCTTGGGCCCCATATGTCTAGCCCTCCTTGTGTTAGGTGGTATCAAAGTGAAGGTTAGATCTAGGTTCCTTCTTGTAAGACCTAACCCTAGTGGTTGATATTATTTTGGGGTAGTAGATTGCCTGTGACCTACAATTGCAGAGGGTTTCAAGATGGTTCATGGGAGAGGAAATGCAAATCCAGTTCTAGTTGATATGCTAGGATAGATTGCTGCAACATTGAAAGTTGTTGAGATAGCCCAGCACAAAGGAATACATCTTGAAGATGTTAGTGATGATGAAGTTGAAGAAGTGCAAGGAGAATCCACACCTGCACCTGTGATGGATCAGGAAGAAGAAAGATTCCTGCAAGCTTTGACAAGTTTGAAGTCCAAACCTCAGTTCAATCCTCCTGAGTAAAGTGGAAAGCTAGATTTTGATGAGTTGAAAGACTGGATAACTGAGATGGAGAAATACTTTGAGTATGAAAATGTATCAGAGGAGAAAAGGGTGAATATTTCAAGTTCAAAGTTGAAAGGTTATGCATCCTTATGGTGGGAGCATCTATAATTGGATCCAAAGAAGAAAGGTAAAGACAAGATCAAGGTATGGGATAAGATGATAAATAAATTGAAAGGAAAGTTTCTACCTTATAATTACCAGATTAACCTAGTTAGGAGAATGCAAAGTTTGAAGCAGAAAGATAGCCCAGTAAAAGATTACAACATCAAATCTAGACATGTTGAAGATGAAGTGGAAATAATAGAAAGGCATCTGAATGGATTAAGAAGTTCAATACAAGATGAGATCAACTTGGTAAAGATGGAGAGTATTGAAGAGGCATATCTATTTTCCCTAAAAGATGAGGAGAAATTGAACAAAATATATGAAAAAAGGTAAAGAGGAAGAGGTGGTAGATTCCCTAGAGGAAGAGGTAGATCCCATGGTGAAAATAGTAGATCTAATTTGGACAAGACAAATCAAGAAAAAATAGATCAAGACAACGAAAACACCGAATGAAAAGGTGGACGTTCATACCAAGGAAGAGGCAATTACTCCTAAGGTGGATATAACAAAAGAGGGTTCCAAGGAATTTGTTACAATTATGGTGAAGAAGGACATAGATCCTTTGAGTGTACACATGCAAGCAAGGAAGTCAGTAGTAGAAGATTTACTTTGGTGCAAGAGGAGTCACCGAATTAACCTGAGAAGGAAGGAAATATAATGATTAGAAGGATACTTTGGAGTGAGATAGATAAGCAAGATCCTGGAAGGAAAAGTTTGTTCAAGACCATATGCAGAGTTGCAAACAAAGTTGGGAAGGTAATTGTTGATAGTAGAAGCTCAGAGAATATGGAATCTGAGGAGATGGACACCAAATTATAGTTGGAAAGAATGAAGCACTCGAAGCTCTATCATATTTCATGGATCAAGGATGAGTATACACTAATGGTGAGTGAACAATGTTTTGTGAATCTGAAAATTGGAAAGTATTATGATAAGGTGTTCTGTGATATTATGCCAATGGATTGTTGTCATATTTTGTTGGGTAGACCTTGGCAATATGATAGGCATGCTATACATGATGGAAGAGTTAATAGATATACTATTTGGGTTGATGGAAAGAAACAAACCTTGTTACCTTTGGTTGAATAATCTGTTGGAGAAATATATTGTACATCTATGAAATTTTGTTTGATGGAAGGTAGACAGTTTGTTAAGGATTTGAAAAGGAATGATATTTCTTATGCTTTGATTCCTAAAAAATTGAGAGAGAATACAAAAGACGAAGTTCCTGCAGAGGTTGAGATATCGCTTACCGAGCATAAGGAGATCATTTCAGATAATGTACGTGATGGTTTTCCACCAATGAGAGATATTAGTCATTGTATGGATCTGATTCCTAGAGCAAGTTTTCCAAATAAGGCACCACACTGATTGACACCAACTGAAAATGAGGAACTCAACTGATAAGTTCATGAGTACCTGAAAAAGGGTTTAATAAGAGAAAGTTTGAGTCCATGTGCAGTACCAATAGTGTTAGCACCTAAGAAGAATGGAGAATGGTGAATGTGTACTGATTCAAGATAAATAAACAAGATAATAGTTAAGTATATGTTTCCTATACCAAGGATGGATGATATAATGGATTGTTTGAGTGGAGAAAAATATTTTACCAAAATTTATTTGAAGAGTGGATATCATTAGATCAGAATTAGAGAAGGTGATGAATGGAAGACGTTTTTCAAGACAAAAGAAGTTTTGTATGAGTGGTTTGTTATGCCCTTTGGTTTAACTAATGCACTGAGTCCATTTATGAGATTGGTGAATGAATTTTTTAAGAAATTTTTGAATAAATGTGTGATTATATACTTGGATGATATTATGATATTTAGTAAGACTAGAGAAGAGCATTTAATGCATATAAAAAAAGTGTTGCAGATATTATGATGTAGGAGCATCCTTGGGTAGTTGGCAATCCTGATCAACCAAAAATATGGTTTCTTTTGTTCTTTGGCTTGTTTGGAGACAACTCGGTGAAGTGAACTATTGCTCCGACATGATTTTTTTTGGTGCTTGCATTCTATCGCTCAGGCATGCTTGTTTTTGGTTGCTTAGGACTGTCGCTCAGGCATGTCTTCTATTGCTCAGGTTGTTCTTTGCTTGAGTTACTCTGTTGCTCGGTCATGCTTGGACCGAGTGGCTTATTTTTGGAGTTGGATCTGGTGGCCGACTTTTGCATTTAATTTCTATGGCAGAATTAATGTTGGATCTCCATTGGAGTTTGTGTGGACCTAAATCTGGTGGATTTAATGACCATTGTAGCCGACTAGCGCATTTAACTTGTTCATTGTGGATTGTAATGACCGATAGGTATTTAATTATTATTTGTGGAAAGTTTGTTTATAAGGAGTCTAGGTTGATGTTTTGAAAAGAAGGGGAGGAGGATGAGAAGATAGATAGAAGAGTAAGCTAATAAGCTGAAAGATTGTAAATTGTTGTAGATAGTTGTAAGTGGGTAGATAGAGATTGTAGATTGTTTGGTGGCTTGCAAGCACAAGTTCATATATGGTTTCTTCTTTTTAGCTATAGGGTAGATGGATAATGTTGGATCCTGTGAGATCTTGTTGAATCTATTGATGTAATTGACCCTAATCAAGAAGGCCTTATAGCCCGGTATGTTGCATGTAATTGGAATTATGAAATAGTATAAAGTTGATATTGAAATATCTTGTGTTGTGTTCTTGTTGTTTGGATACAAGATTGGAAAGTCCTTTATTGGATGCTCTGACCTTGACTGCATCAAGTGGTATCATAGCGAAGGTTGTTCTGGTTCATTGCTTAGGGTTTTCAAAAATCTGGAGAGATGCCTCCAAGAAGATTGGACCCTAGGGTGATTGCAGATCTTTCCGAGGATGTGGAAGAAAGGATAACAGAAAGATTCAGATCTAAGATGGTGTCAATGAAGAATGAAATCATAGAAGGTATCAGAAATATTGGATTAAAGAGAGGTCCTAGAATAGATGATGGTTATGAAGAAGCTGCTAATTATTTTGAAGTTGTTGGATCTAGTGGAGATGATAGAACTGATTAAATAGAAACATTTGGAGGAGGAAGATATGGTTAGTTGTAGAGATCTGAAGCTCTGTTATGTAAAAGTTATCAAATGGAGGTGTTGAATTTCTTAGGTACATTGAAGCCCGAGGATCTGATTGATTGGATTGGTGAATTGGAGGACTACTTTGAGCTGGAAGACATTGAAGATCTACTTAGAGTAAAGTTGGCACAGACTAAGTTGAAAGGGCATGCTGATCTATGGTGGAAAGAATTACAGAGGGAACAAGAAGAAGAAGGTGAGATGAAGATCAATCGGTGGAGGTTGGTGGAAAAGCTAAAGGCTAAGTTCATTCCTGCTAACTATGAACTTGAGTTGTTCAAGAAGTTGCAGAGTCTGAAACAGAAGGAGATGACTGTAGAAGATTATGCTGAGGAGTTCTACAAATTGACTATTCGGTCTGGGCATAGAGAACTTTCTAAGGAAAAGGTGGCAAGGTATGTTAATGGTCTAAAAATAAATATCCAAGATGATATTGGTATGTTGAAGATTGACTCTATAAGGGATTCTTATCAGTTGCACTGAAGGAAGAATATAAGTTGAAGAGAAGACATTATGATAATTCCCAAGGGAATGAGAAGCAGGAGCCGTTATTAAAGGATAAACTGAAAGTTGAAAATGAACTAAAACCTGTGGAATCAAGGAGAAAGATAGGTAGAGGTGTATTCAGAGGTACTTGTTACAACTATGGAGAAGAAGGACATCGGTCATTTGAATTTTCCCATGCAGATAAGAAGGTTGGTAATCACCGAAATGTTGTGGCAAATAAAGTTAGTGAGAATAAACCTGAAGGAGAAAATGTGAATCTTTTGCTTAGGAGAACTTTGCTTCCCTTGAAGTAAATTGATTCTTGTTAAAGGAAGAATTTGTTCAGGACTATGTGTAAGTATGGTGGTAAATGTTGTAAGGTGATTGTTGATAGAGGGAGCACTAAAAACCTAGTTACTGAGGAGATGGTTTAGAAACTTGGTTTGAAAAGGTTGAGGCATCCTTGTCCTTATAGGATAAGTTGGTTACAAGATGGTCATGCAGTAGAGGTGAAAGAGTAGTGCATGGAAATTTTTTACATTGATACTTATAGAGATGAAGTATTATGTGACATTGTGGAGATGATTTCTTGTCATGTTTTATTCGGTAGACCTTGGCAGTATGATAGAGAGGCTATTCATGACTATAAAATAAATTTAATTACTATCCTAAAAGATGGACAAAAGTCTATTTTGATCCCTTTGAAAGATGAAGGTGAAGGAAGGAGGAATTTGAGCATTGGTAGCAGATCTAAAATGGTTGCAATAGATGGTGCGAACATAAGTGTGCAAAGATGTGAAGATAAATCAACAAGTACTAGTAGTAAAGGGAAGCAGAAGAAGAATAATCGAGGGAAGAGTGTGTTGGTTGAGGACTTGAAAGACATGTATATCAAGAACCATTTTGGGATCTATGTGTTGAATCCAAATAGATGTTCATCCAGCTTCTGAGAACATCTTTTTACACCTAGGGTGTCTGATGCAAGAGCATCCTAGGGTAGTTGGCAATCCTGCTCAACCAAAAATATGTTTTCTTTTGTTCTTTGGCTTTTTCGGAGACAACTCAGTGAAGTTTTCTCGGGTTTTGTTGCTCGGGCATGCTTGTTTTCTGGTGCTCAGGTTCTGTTGCTTGGGCATGCTTGTTTTTGGTTGCTCGGGACTGTCGCTCAGGCATGTCTTCTATCACTTGGGTTGTTCTTTGCCCGAGTTACTCTGTTGCTCGATCATGCTTGGACCGAGTGGTTTATTTTTGAAGTTGGATCTGGTGGCTGACTTCTACATTTAATCTCCATGGAAGAATTAATGTTGGATCTCTCATTGGAGTTTGTGTGGACCTTAATCTGGTGGATTTAATGACCATTGTAGCTGACTGATGCATTTAACTTGTTCATTGTGGATTGCAATGGCCGACTGGAATTTAATTATTGTTTGTGGCAAGTTTTTATATAACGAGTCTAGGTTGATGTTTTGAAAAGAAGGAGAAGGGGAGGAGGATGAGAATATAGATAGAAGAGTAAGCTAATAAGATGAAAGATTGTAAATTGTTGTAGATAGTTGTAAGTGGGTAGATAGAGATTGCATATTTCTTGGTGGCTTGTGAGCACAAGTTCATATTTAGTTTCTTCCACTTAGCTATAGGGCAGATGGATAATGTTGGATCCTACGAGATCTTGTTGAATCTGTTGATGTAATCAGACCTAACCAGGAAGGCCTTACAACCTGACATGTTGCATGTAATTGGAATTTTGAAATAGTATAAAATTGATATTGAAATATCTTGTGTTGTGTTGTTTCCGTTGTGTTCTTGTTGTTTGGCTGCAAGTTTGGACAGTCCTTTATTGGATCTCCCGACCTTGACTACATCAGATTAAAACAAGAAAAGTTTTTGATTAATTTGAAAAAGTGTTCTTTCATGAAAGAAGAACTTCTGTATTTAGGTTTTGTGATTTTAGCTGATGGTTTGAAGATGGATCCTGAGAAAGTTGAAACTATATTTAGTTGGCCTACACCTGAGAATATCAGTGAGGTAAAATCATTTCATGGATTGGCAAGTTTTTACAGAAAATTCATCAAAAATTTTAGTTCTATTTGTAATTCTATGATTGAGACAATGAGGGCAGACAAAAGATAATTAAAATGGACACATGGAGCTGATAAGAGTTTTGAGACTTTGAAAAAAAAGGTTGTTGAATCACTTGTTTTATCCTTACCTGATTTCAATAAGGTATTTCAAGTTGAGTGTGATGCAAGTGGAAGTGCAATAGGAGCTGTGTTGAGTCACTTGAAGGTAAACCTATTTCTTTATTTAGTGAAAATTTGAATGACGCTATAAGAAGATATTTTGTCTATGATAAAGAATTCTATGCTATTGTCCAAGATCTAAAGAAATCAAGACATTATTTGATGCCATGTGAATTTGTGTTGTATAATGATCATAAGGCTTTACATTATTTGGGTAGTAAGAATAAGTTCAATGAGAGACATATGAAATGGGTAGAGTAATTTTATAGTTTCACATTTGTGATAAATAATAAGGGTGGAGTTTCTAATCAAGTTGTTGATGCATTGAGTAGAAGAAGATCTTTGTTGACGGAAATGAGAATTGAGGTTCTTGGTTTTGATGACATGAAGAATTTTTATGAAAATGACCCTGATTTTTTTGAGCAGTGGAGAGTGTGTAGAGTACCTATTCAAAATCAACCGAGTAAGTATGAATACTATTTCATTCAGGAAGATATGTTGTTCAAAGGTATTCAGTTGTGTATACTGAGAGGATCAATGAGAACTAATTTTATCAATGAAAAACATAGTAGTGGTTTAGATGGACATTTTGGTATTGATAAGACATTGAGTTTTCTTAAGGAAAGGTATTTTTGGCCTCAGTTGTATAAGGATGTTCATAAATTTGTGAAAATTTGTGGAGTTTGTCAAGTTGCAAAAGGATTAAGTCAGAATACTGGTTTGTATACACTGATTTCTGTTCCTGAGAAACCTTGGAGTGATATTAGTATGGATTTTGTTCTTGTCTTACTGAGGACAGCAAGAGGTAATGATTCCATATTTGTTGTTGATGATAGATTTTCCAAGATAACACATTTTATACCATGTAAGAAATTATCAAATGCAATACATATAGCAGATCTTTTCTTTAAGGAGATTGTTATATTGCATGGATTACCAAAGAGTGTCATCTCTGACCGAGAGAGTAAGTTTGTTAGATATTTTTGGAAAACACTTTGGAAAAAGTTGGACACTGAGATGAAATATAGTTATACATTTCATCCATAGAATGATGGAAAAACAAAGGTTGTAAACCAAAGTTTGGATAACTTGTTGAGATGCTTAGTTGGAGACACACTGAGTAATTGGGATTTGATGTTAGCACAAGCATAGTTTTCATATAATAGTTCAGTGAATAGAAGTACTAGAAGGACACCTTTTGAGATTGTTCATGGTACACAACTAAGAGGTATATCAGACTTGAGAGATATTGTTGAAGAAGAGAAAAGAAGTGTTGAAGCAGAAAATTTTGCTGAGTTTATGAAGACATAACATGAAGATGTAAAATGTAAGTTGCAACAAAGTAATAAAAAATACAAGGATAGTGTAGATAGATCAATAATACATAAGATTTTTGAAGTTGGTGATGCATTTATGGTTCATTTGAAGAAAGGAAGATTTCCTATTGGAACATATGGTAAATTGAAAATGAAGAGATTTGGTCCTTGCAAGATATTGAGAAGATTTGACAGTGGAAATGCATATGAAGTAGAATTACCTGAGGACATGGATATATCAATTATATTCAATATTTCTAATTTGTATGAATATCATCCTGATGAAGAAGTGACAGTACCAAGTGATTATCCTAAGAAATAGATGGAAGAGGTTGAGAATATTTTGAAACATAGAATTGGTAGAAGTAAAAGAGGAAAGAATTACATGGAGTATCTGATAAAATGGAAGAACAGACCAATTGAGGAATCATCTTGGATTTCTCAATCTGAGTTGGATTCAATTCAGGTTGGACTTGACACATGATTCAGAGAATCATTTATTTTAACCCCAGGTGTCTAATGCAGGAGCATCTTGGGTTCTTTGGCAATCTTTATTAACTAAAAATATGTTTGCTTTTGTTTAGTAGCTTGTTGGAGGCTGCTTGGTAACTGCTTTTGCTCACTCAGTTGAAGACTTGTTTTTTCTCCACTTGGGCTTAGTTACTTATTTCTATCTTGATTTTACAACGGGTCTTGGTAGTTATTTGGTTACTTGGTGGGTTTCACTGACTAGTCTGTGTGCTCGGTTGGCGTTCTTACTGAGTTGTGCATTTTGATGCTGGATCTTCTGGTTGACTTCTACATTTAATTTCTGTAGCATAATTAATGTTAGGATCTCTCATTGGGATGTGTCTGGACCTAAGTCCCTGGGTCTTTGATGTTTCCTATGTTAGATATTTAGGATCTCAGTGCCAACCTCTTTGGTGGAATCTTGTATATATTTGGCTTTCTGTTCATAGATTAGCATGGAGGATTTAGGAGATAGAGGATAGTGTTAGAAAATTCAGATTGCAGGTCTGTGACCTCGCATGTATGAATATTATCTTGTAATGATCTAAATGTATATGGCCAAACTATGAGGGCCTTATAGCCCAACATGTAATAGGTTTGTTGAAATAATATAAAGTTATGTTGTTTCTTCTCTCCTTTTCTGTGTTGTTTCTTTCGAGTTGTTTTGTAAGAAGGCTTGGATAGCTGGGAGTGCCTTGGGCCCATTTGTTGAACCCTCCTTGTGTTAGCTTCCTATAACTACTTGGAAAGGAATAGTTGTGAAAAAAAGGAAGCCAATATGCTAGAGGATTATTAATTTCAAATCCATAAGAAAAGATGAAATTTGAGACAAAGAGAACTTGATGTGAACTCTTATACTAAGGAGTTTCAAAAAATGTGTCTAAGGTCCAAGGTCCAAGAAGATGAAAGTATTAGAGTGGAAAGATATCTCAATAGCTTAAGATGAACATCCAAGAAGAAATAAGTTTTCTAAGCCCCACTACTATCCACAAGTGTTACCAAATAGTACTTAAGGTGGAAGAGAAAGGAAAGAAGAAAGAAGAATCAAGAAATAGAGGTAGGGACAGAGGAAGAGACAACAGAGGCCATAGGGGTGGATTTGGTAGTAGAAGCATGGACCAGAGGACCCAAGGACAATCCAAGCTTACAAAGAAGAGTGGAGAAACAAGTGGAAGAGGAATTTATGGTAGAGGGAGATGTCTTAGAAGCAACAATAGTACAGGTAGATGTAGTGGAGGAAGAGGATCTTACTTTGCTAATATGAAGTGTTATCACTATCATCAACTAGGACACATGCCCTATAGATGCCCTGAAAAAGAAATATTCTTCTCAAGGGGATAGGAGAGTTACCTATGTACAAGAGGAAACTACAAGTGTCAAGTCACCTGAGGTGAGCCTAGATTCAGAGTTTGGAGAAAACTTAATGATTAGAAGAATCCCAATCAAAGATTCTGTCAGAGAATAACCAAAACAAAGGAAATCTCTATTCAAGGTGAAATGCAAAATTTTGAGAAAAGTGTGTAAATTCATTCTAGACTCTAGGTCTACTGACAATATCATCTCAGAGGAAGTAACTAATAAGTTGAAGTTGACCAAAATAGCTCATAGAAGCCCATATAGAGTTACATGGATTAATAAGGGGTAACATGTGTTAGTGAATGAACATGCATGGGTGGAGTTTTCTATAGGAGGATACAAAGACAAGATCCTATGTGATGTTTTACTGATGGATGCAATTCATCTACTATTGGGAAGACCATGGAAGTTTGATAGAAAATCCATCCATGATGGTGAAAATAACTCTTACTCATTTCAGAAGAATGAAGTTACCTATAAGATTCAATCTTTGGTGGATGAATAAGAAGGAAAGACTGTTGGCCCTAATGTGTTATTGGTTAGTGGAAAATGGTTCTTGAAGACTCTTAAGGATGAAGAAAGCTATGGATTTTCTATTGTTGTGAAGCCTAAGGAAGAAACAAAGACTAAGAAGGAAGACATACTTGCAGATATATATTGTCTATTGGATAAGTATACAGACATTATCAATGATGGAACTCTTGCTACCCTACCACCAAAGAGGACAATGAGTCATCAGATTGACTTTTTTCTAGGAGCATATTTTCCAAACAAGGTTCCTTATAAATATATACCCTAGCAACATGAGGAGATAGCCAGAAAAGTGTAGGAGATTCTTGATAGTGGTTTGATTATAAAAAGTATCAGTCCTTCTGCATTTCCAACAATGCTAATACCTAAGAAGGGGGTAAATGGAGACTATGTACATACTCTAGAGATATCAACATGATTACCATTAGGTATAGGTTCCCTATACCCAGGATTGAAGATCTTATGGAATGTTTGAGAGGGGCACAATACTTCACTAAGATAAACCAAAAGCGTGTCTACCATCATATAAGAATGAAGGAGGGAGATGACTAAAAAATTGTCTTCAAGACCAATGAATTACTTTATAAATGGATTTTCATTCCATTTGGACTCACCAATACTCCTAGCACATTCATGAGGCACATGAATGAAGTCCTCAAGGAATTTACTAGTAAATTTGTATTTGTTTATCTAGATGACATATTTATATTTAGTAGAACTAAGGAAGAGCATCTTAAACATTTTGGAATTGTTTTGAAAAAGTTGCAAGATGAACAACTAACCATAAAATTGGAGAAAAGTAAATTTATGAAGCAGGTGGTTTACCTTGGATTTTTAGTGTCAAAAGGAGATTTGAAGATGGATACCTCAAAAGTCTCATCTATACTCATTTTTCCAACTCCTAAAACAAATAGTGAGGTGAGAAGCTTCTATGGTTTAGCTAAATTATATAGGAAGTTTATAAGGCACTTTAGTGCAATCTGTGCTCTTGTGCTTGATACTATAAAAGGGAGATGAAAACTAAGTTCAAGTGGAAAAAAGAAGTAGATAAGGGTTTTGAACACTTGAAGAAGGAAGTGGAAATACAATCTGTGTTAGTGCTACCAAGTTTTGAGAAACTTTTCACTTTAGAACTTGTGATGCCAATAACATTGTAGTAGGTGCAGTTTTGAGTTAGGAGAATAGACCAGTAGAATTATTTAGTGAAAAAGTTAATTGAGATAAGAAAAGATAATCCTCTTATAACTTAGAGATTTATGCACTTGTACAATCACTTAGGAAATGGAGACACTACATCTCACCCAGGGATTTTGTAGTATATACAGACAACCAAGCACTAAGTTTCATCAATTTCTAAGACAAGCTAAGTCAAACATATTAAATGGATGGAGTACTTGTAGTCGTACATATTATATATTAAGCATAAGAAAGGATAGTTGAATAAGGTTGTTGATACATTGAGTACAAGAATAATCATAGTTCAGGAGGTGCAATTGAAAATTATTGGGGTGGAAAGTTTCAAAGACCTCTATAAAGAGGGTGAAGATTTTGGTGATGCCTACAAAGTATGCAAAAATTTCAATAACCACTTTCATAGTGAGTATGCATAATATACAAAATAGAATGGAATATTATTCAAAGGTGGATAGTTGTGTGTGCCTAAGGGGTCAATGAGGGATAATTTTATGCAGGAGAAGCATAATGGAAGTCTAAGTGGTCATTTTGGACTGAATAAGACTTTGGAGTTAATACATAGGTTCTACTATTGGCCTAAAATGAAAAGGGACATAAGGAGATATGTGGAACAATGTACAATATGCCAAAGAGATAAAGACACACACTCCAATTCTGATTTGTATTAACCATTACTAATTCCCAATAGACCATGGGAATGTGTAAGTATGGATTTTGTTGTTGGCTTACCTAAGCCTAGGACTAGTTATGATAGCATAGATGTTGTTGATAGATTTAGAAAGATGATTCATTTCATCCCATGTAATGTGACTCATGATGCTAGTAATATAGCACATTTGTTCTTTAGGGAAGTAATCAAAATTCATGGGCTCCCAATCAATATAGTTTCAGATAGGGATACCAAATTCATGGGGCACTTTTGGAAAACTTTATGGAAGAGGTTGGGAACCAATTTGTCTTTTGGATATACTTACCATCCATAGAATAATTGGTAGACTGAGGTTGTAAATGGAACACTTGGGAATCTTCTGAGGTGTTTAACCAAAGAATATGGGAAATCTTGGGATCAAGTCCTCCATCAAGCTAAATTTTGCTAAAATGTTACAATACATAGAACCACAAGGAAAAGTCCTTTTGAAGTGGTCTATGGAATGCATCCCAGGGGTGTATATGAACTAAGAGATATTAGAGACATGGTAGAGAGGAGTAGACATGTAGAGGACTTTGGACAGTCCATGATGGAAGTGCATGAGCAGGTAAAGAAGACTCTAGTTGAGAACACTTTAAAAATCAAGGACAAAGTTGATGTTAGGAGAAAGGATATCCAATTTGTAGTAGGAGATTAGGTCATGGTTAGCTACACCTAATTGTTCAAAAGATCTATTCTATATCTATATTCTATAACCGGTATCTAGGAAATCTAACCTAGATTCTGGGGGACTAAGCTTCATTCTGGAGATAGTCCTAAAAATCTCTATTAACTATCTTTCAATGAACAGGTATTGGGGCAATCTAACCTTGACTCCTGAAGATTGAACCTCATTCTGAGGATAGTCTTTTGAAATTTGATAATCTATTAGGTATTTGGATTGTACTCTAGGGACAACCTTCCTGGTCTAGGGGGCACTTTCCTATTACTTTTCAGGATCTCTTTCACGTCAGTCACCAGTGGTTCTCACTGAATCTTCCTGCTGATGCCTAGCTATTAGTGAGATCTCTCTACTTGAGAATCTCTATCACATCAGTCACAAGTGGTTCTCACTACATCCATCTACTATCACCATACTGATGAGATTTCCTCACAAATGACGTATATCTACATTTTGACATCAATCCATTGACGTTGGATTTGAAGTTGCAGTTGCCTCAATTTATACATACCTTTCAGTCACTTTTGTGGCACTATAGTTCTTCTGAGAACCCTCCTGGCTTGAAATCAATCTAGAATCATCACCTGGGGGAAATAAAATCAACTTTGTCCTTGTAGTATGAATCAAGTCAGTCATTGATGTTTTCTACTAGGGGCATGGGTCCCCAAATTTGATTGTATCTTTGGATTACACTAGAGTCAGTAATCTTGTCATTTTGAAGGAAAACTCACCACTGACATCAACAGGTGTTTCTCAACACCACAATCATCAGTGTTTCTTAACACTATCTTTGGACGCATCTGTGTTTCTTAACACACATTGGATATAACAAACATGAAAAAAATCTATTGATAGAAATCAAACACACAACACTCACAAGAACAAATGTGTTTTTCAACACCCATATACATATACACATCCAAAAACTTTGAAACTAGCTGAAGTATGCTGAACTTCTATTTGTATGCTGTCTATTTTCATGGATTTTTTGTTAATATTTTCTTTGTCTACTACTTGTTGGTGAGGTCCCGATGATCTGACAACGTCAAATAAATAGGGTGTATGTGATAAGAGCTTCTACATTAAGGTGGACAAGCCTCACATCCCTCAATCCTATTTATTTGTACGCCAAGGTGAGGCTGAAAATATCTCCTTGACTATTATTTCTCTGCTTGTTTACTAGTGTACTCTTACTATATCAAACTGGAAACAATGTTCAGTTCATCTCGGCTTTTGTGCACTGATGATTACATTAGTTTCCCATATCTTATCCGATGAAAGTCATATTTATATTCTTATGGCTGCAATGGCGCTAGTAAGTATTGTATCAACTCCAATGTTCCACAAATCCTCTGTGATGAAAAATATTCAATGGGTCCAAAAACCATATCCTAGGGATTGCATCTAGCATAGGATTGCACTTTCATTCTAGACTTGCATCACCACAACATTTTGATGGTCACTTCATTGTGTTCTCCTGGATTTGTATGATGAGGGATTCTTATTCAGTGTCCTAGCTTCATCATGCTTCCCAAGTGTTTGATCCTCGCTCTCACTCTTCAAAAGTGGCCATATCGACCACTTTGAATCCATATTCAGGATCAAAATTGAAATCAAAATCTGACACTTCTATATAGCTCAAAATCGCATCTTAAATTTTTTGGGACCGATGCGATCGGATGCTTGTACAGTCAACTTTCTAATGTCACTTTCTTGTAAGAGTCAGATCTAATCAAGATTTTCTCAAAATCTTTGACAATTTTCCTCAAAAGTCAACTCTAGTCAACCCTAGTCAAATTTGGTCAATCGGACCCCAAAATCATTCAAAATTGCTTTTGAATCTTCTAAATTTTTCTGTAATCTATTCTGAGTTCTTCTTGACCTTCGATTCAACATCTATTTGTGATTTCTCACTCTGAATCACCATTATGATGTGTAATCTTTCCATTTCACTCCCGAGCGGGCAGGATGATTACATCATTGAATCACTTCAAATCTACTTTAATCAATCTAATCTAATTTCAAAAAGTCATCTTTGCTAGGGGAATCTCATCACTTGGGCATGTTTAGTTTTTGTACTTCACAGTCAAAGCTGGTTAGTCCACAATCTAAAATCACTAGGGGCATCTTTGTTCCTTACAATCTGGTCATCTTATCTGTTAGGTATCGGGGAAATCTAACTCAGATCCATGAGGATCAAGCTTCATTCTAGAGATGGTTCTCAAAAGATCATTTATTAGGTATCGGGGAAATCTAACTCGGATCCTTGAGGATCAATCTTCATTCTGGAGATGGCTCTCAAAATCTCAGCTATTAGGTTTTTTGGCAATCTAACCTGGATTCCTGAGAGTCAAGCTTTGTCCTAAAGATGACCCTCAAAAACTTGACCTAACCGGTGTCTTAGAAATCTAACCTAGACTTTGGAGAGTTAAGCTTCATTCTAGAGATGGCTCTGAAACCATCATCAATTCTCGAAATCAATTTCAAACTATTCTTCTGTGCTTCAAACATCAGACTATTCTTTGAATCAATGCGCTACTTGCACATCAACTCAAAGAGGGGAAAAATGTAACACCCCAAAATTGGCATCTTGCAACCACAACCAATTTTGTTACATTTGTCAACCTTCTAAATCATCAAAGTACTATTTTACTAGGCAATTCTGAGTTTTGACTGACTCTACTTGACTTAAGTGTCAAATGCATAAAATCTTAAATCTGCATTAATCACATACTATATTTAATTCCTAAATATTAATTACAATTGGCTAAATAAACCCTATGATTGAATTAATTTAATTACGAATTCCTAGCACTTTAATTAAATTAAATTCACCCTTTTAGCTAAAATACATAAAAAGGAATTAAATAATACTTGATTATTAAATAAATATCCTCATTGTAATAATTAAATTTAATTATTCAAACAATTGAGAAAATGCATTTGTGAGGTCATATTTCATTTATTTAAGCAAATAGGCTCTCCAAAATCCTCACTTCAGTTCAAAAATGGAAACTTTGAGTTAACTATGATTCAAAACTGCAACAAACCAGTTAACTATTTCATTCACTCAAAAAGACAACAGTTGACTATTTCTCTCAAAGGAAAGTTGTCATTCTGAACTGGACTCTCCTTCTATAAAAGAAACCTCTTGTCTCTCATTCAAAAAAGAGGATAATGCATTGTTGAAATATCGAATTGCTGCTGGATTGTTAGCTCATATTTGTGCATTCAAACTTTCATTATTGCAATAGATTAATACTCATTTTTAGATTAATCATGCATAGCTTAGTTTCTTTTAAGTGTTCTTAGATTAATCTCATGCCCATTTCTTAGATTAATCTCATTCTAATTTCTTAGCTTAATCTCATATTCATTTCTAGACTAATATTGCATCTACATTTCTAGATTAAATCCTACATTCTTAGATTGGTCTCGGTTGTTGGGTTCTTGAATCCTGAGAGCTTACTCAAAACCCCATCTAGATAGGAGGCAACATGTCGAATCATCCAGGCATGCAAGATGAATAGCTTCATATTCATTTCTATATGTGGTTGTTGAATACTGACTATGTTGAAGTGTATGGCTAAGTTAGAGGCCCACATTTAGTGTATACACACTTGAACAAGACTAGGCTTCAGAAAGGAGTACCAAGCCAATTGAAAATGAGGAGAATTGGTCCTTTTCATATCATAGAAAAGTATGGGAACAATGCCTACAAGGTGGATTTACCCAAGTATGTAGCACTGTCACTTGTGTTCAACATAGAAGATTTGGTGCAGTATAAGGGTCCCAGTCTTGAGGAAGGAGATAAAGATGCTGATGTGAAAGAGATGGTCAAGGATATAACACTACCTTCATCATCCAAGCCTACAACAAAGATGTTCCAAGACAAGAGGATTTCTAAGAAGACTAGAAAGAAGGACTACATGCAATACATAACCAAGTAGACACAAAAGATAGAATCAGAGGCTACTTGGATATCTGAAGGTGACTTCAAGAAGTTAGGAATTGATCTTTCATTTATGTCTTCTAAGGGAACTTGAGGTCTTCTCATCAGGGGAGAATGGTACAGGAGCACCTAGAGATTGGAATTGTTCAACCTTCACATTTTTGGTTTGAAAAGTTTGTTCAAGGCTTCTGTTGAGTTGATTTTGTTTAGGGGTTGATTTTATAGTAACTTTTTTTTGTTTTGCAATGTTGTGTATTTTGTGTGGAAAGTTATGTCCTAGAGACCTTATTATGTGCTTGTAAGACAATTGGGGAAAATTGGTGAAATGGCACCTAGTGTGTAAAAAATATTCTAATTAAGTTGTATTTAGGCTTGAAAGTGAATTTGAGATCAATTAGAACCCATACATTGGGTCAAAGAAATGTAATAGGTGAAAATGCAAAAAGATGTAAAAGTTGTCAAGCAACTTTTGCAACTTTGAAAAGTTGCTCGACAACATTTGGACAAAAGTTGCAAACTGCCTTAAAGCAGTTATAAATTGGTTTAGATAGATGGGATAGGTCAAGGGAACCTAATTAAGAATTTTATTATGCCTTGTACAAATGTTGGATAACTTCTGTACACATTTTCCAAGAAGCACACTTAGACAGTTTCCTGAGACAGTTGTCATTTCTTGTTTTTGAGTTGCAGAGGTGTTTAATGGATTGAATCCACTTTATTTTCAATGTAATTAAATAAGTTTATTTTATTTTTAGCATCATGCCGAATAGTCAAGTTTTTGGTTTGTTTTTTCCAGTGGAAACTTAATTTTGTCCCTATTCTAGGTTCACTAGACCAGTCAGGGTTGTAAATAAAACAAAATGACTCCATTGAAAATTCCCACCATGGTAAATACCTGAGCCTTGGGGGAATGGAAATGGGTTCTATGTAGAGTGGTTTTATTTTTGTTATAAAGTTGGAAGTGCTAGCAATGAATTTTAGCCTCTTGCCATAGACAAGCTTGTGCATAGCTCGGCTAGGGAAACAAGAGAGACAAAGAGTTAAACTTGTAGGAATGGATTGAAAAGGGAAATCCAACACTAGGAAGGTGTCTATAATACCCTTGTAGAGATTGGTGAACGAGATGGAGGAGTCTTCATTCCATTTGGATGGATTTTGAAAACAATATGCTAAGACTGGTTCATTTCCTAGTGAATTAGCACAGTTAGGGTTTGGTACTGTACAGAAGGTGTCAGAGCCCAAGACCAAGAAAATCTCTTGTGTTTTCTCAAAGGGTGTCTAGATCACACAGTTCAGAAGGTTGTGTTGAATTTTTGAGAAAGAAAGCCAAAACCCTACAAAATAGGGCTAATAGAGACCTAAAATCTTGTAGCCCTTGTTTATAGGAATATTGGGTAGCGATGGAAGAATGAACCCTAAATATTTATTGAGATTGCGTTTGTGTTCACAAATGATTCAGGAACATGCCCTAGACTCCTGACAGGTCATACTTAAAGGGTTGGTGTGTGAAGTGTGATTTTACCTTGGTGATCTCAATTGAAGAATGAGTAGGTTTTGAAGTTGAAATTTGTAGGAAGGTTGAGGAGTGGGTTACGAGATTGGTTTGAATCTCTCCTAAGGTCATAGGTGATTCGGAAGACCCTAGAAAATCCTAGAATGACTTGTAGTTGAGCTAGTGATTAGTTGAAGAAGAAACAATATCCCTATCAACTAGCTATCCCCGCGACTTGTTTGGGTCCTTTAATTTCTCTTTTCTTTCCCAAAAAACAACATTTTCAATATTGTTTGCAAGCTTGTGCATCTCAGTGTATTATCTCTTTTTTGGAAAAAATGGAACATTGTAAAGTGTGTTGCAATATGAATAAGAAACATTTTCCTTTTGTGTAACTTTCTTTTTACTGTGAAACATTGAATGACAAACTAAATTTTTCTTTATGAAACACTTTGCTGAATAAAATTGAACTTTTCCTTTTAACTCCAATAAATGCAATGGTTTAAGAAAAATAGAAATAAATTAAAAATTTTCACCCTAAAATGAACACAAGCTAATTCTACTCTACCAATTTGAGCTGTGAGTGAAAATTGGTAACAACAACTTAATACAAAAATAATATTACAATCAAAACTTGAACTAAGGGAATTGCATCTGCACATGCATAGATTCAGTTCTAGTTAATAGCATTGTAACTATCTACACCAGATTCGAATTAGAATAAAATGAAAGACCTTTTTCTTCATCTTCACCTAAACACTCTAATATATCTTCTTTCACTGGCTATCACTTTTTCATAACTTTTCAATCCATATATGCTTTCTATCCATCCATCCTCATACAAAACCAAAAAATGATGCTCTAAATGTATACCCGTAGAAATGATATAATCCCATAATGAGTCAGCCAACCAAAATATGTTGGCTTGAGTAAAAAAACTAAAATATTAATTAAATAACATCATGATATTATAGAACAAAAAAGATAGGCCACACATAGGATCTTCTCTCCACGTTACTACAAGATCCATAGATAGGTCATACATAGGATAGGCACATTACAAAGAAAAATTACCAAAAGACATTAAATAAGATATATTTTGATGTCGAAGGGAATGCCATAGCCAAGACCATGTTTGGTTATCATCAAATTCACAACCAATCATAAGAACATGAATAACATATACAAAAGTATGTAACATACTACATGAATGTCCAGATACCTGGAGAAAGTATTTGAAACCAACAACCACTAAAAGATTAATCTTCATAAATCTGTGTTGATGTCAACTAAAAATAGTCCCAAAACCTGAGCGAGGAACGACTCCATATACCTTATCAACAAGTCACCATATCACACTTTTCACCAATCAAATTATTATGACAACACGATTCTTTATGGAAACAACATATTTTGGGTTCACACATCAATTTTCAATAGAAAATAATAAATAGAGATTCCATAGGATACCAATGTATATTCATGTAAAGAGTAGTATTTTAGCATCAAGAAAGTGTGGATCTAGTTATGGTGTAAAGAATATTTCATTGAAGTTTCAATGTGGATATGGAAGAGAAACTCTAGATTTCTCATAAACGAAGTGATAAGAATAGAGGAAAGAGCACATTTTAAACAAAGACAAGTGTATTGAGGTATGGTTTGCAGTTACTTTCTAATGCAATAAGGATTTCCTTTATTTGATACCTCACTGGTGTGTTGTTTTCATTGGGTTGAGATTTTTATTGCTAGATGGAGGATTTTTTTCTTCATAAGGAGATCTTTTAATTATTTTCATAAGATATTTTTTCTATGATATAATGAGAAGAACACCAATATATTTGATAATAGTCAAGTAGTAATAGCAGATGCATCAAAATAATGATGTGTCACTATTAAAATCTATATTTCATATGAAAGGGGCAGTCTGACATTAAGTAAGGTTAGAGCTTATTGAAGAAAGAGAAAATGACGGGTTTTTATGATTTTTATATAAATAGAGATATTATGCTTTGATGCAAAGAACAAATACAATACCTCCATAAAGATCATCAACTGTCATGGAATAAAGATACTATGCAACAAAAATATTAGTGACAGGGATAAGATGCCATGCTAAGAACAATCATACAAGTATTTTCTATTCAAATAAGTCATGGAAGAAGGCACTATCAATAAGAATGTCTACATTGAATAGTTTAGAGAGGAAATAGTAAAATGTTATTTGAAAGTGATGATAATAAAAAAGGGCATCATGTGTTAAATTGATTAAAATCTAAAGATGCATATCCAATGATAAGGAGGATGATAAAAGTAGAGATAAGAACATAGAAAATGAGAAATGTGAATGAATAAATAATGGAATCAAGCACCAAAACAAGGTTTAATAAGATCACATATAGTGATCCAACCAATGATGTATAGTAAAAAGAAAGGACCAATTACATCAGACAGAGGATGAAAAATCATACTAATATACTATCACAAAGAAGGTAGATCTTTAACTGTTGAACATGCCGAATAAATGAGAGGGGAGTGAATCACTTATTCCTACACAACTTATAAAACTTTTTCTCTTTTGGTAAAATATTAGACAATAGTAATAACAACTTCTTATCTTTTGATTAAGCATATAAAACATCCACATAAAATGTAAACATAGGAACACCGACATAGAGAACACCAATATTTACATGGAAAACCCAAACTGGGAAAAACCATAGAGAAGCTAATTCTCATGAAATGTAAACACTGGTTAAGGTGATTTGTACAAAGGCTCACTACTGGTTGTGCTCACTGTAGGTAAGGCTCACTGCCAGTCGGGATAACTACCCTTAAATATGAAAAAGGCTCACTGCCAATAAAAATATAGATGTGATGAAATACAAACTGATAAGCTTGCATTTGAATATGAATGAATATTTCAAAAACTAAGCTTTGTCACCATAATCACTATAATCACCAACTGTCTGTTCCACTATTGTCGGTATGTAAGCATTAAATGAATCTTCATTCTGTCACCTCTACTTACATATAACAATACCGCGTGTTCACACTATATTTTTCACCACGTACACTATACATATCACACATGGATACAAAAAGGTTCTCCTTTATTTATACTAGTATCTAATTATACATGTGTTGGCTTCACACCAAACACATGACAACCCCAATGCTAAGGAAATTATAATTAAATCTAATACATAGAATCTATCCTAAATATAGGACATGCATAAGATCAATTACACGCTATACCACAACCCACAGATAGGTCACACTTAAGATGTTACAATGTATATTACATTTTCCAAGACCTACCACAACCAAGACCAAGAGATGTGGTTGTCAATAGTAAAAATAAATATTACACACTATAATTGATATACAAAAAAACATATGATAAACTTGTACAACTATCTAGACACCTCTAGAAACTCTGTAGCCAATTTCAAGCACCAGAAATTGATAGAATAGTCCATGTGAAACATAACACTAAAATAATGCTAGTGCACCAAAAATAAATAGATCATGAGTAGGAGAATGTACACTTCCAAGGAACACTAGGAACACCAAAAAAATTTCATGTTGAACCTATCCTGTGAATAACCGAAACTCATGTTGCATAACTGATATTGAATGGGTACATAACCAAAACTACCAACAACCAACCAATACCACCAGAGTGTCAGTATGTAGGTTTTGAAAACAATGAAAATCAATGCCAGCAACAACTCCATAAGTCTAACAATCTCCCCCTTTGGCATTGATGGAAAAAAATGAAACAACAAAAAATCCAAAACTCCCAAAAGCTTCCAAAAATCTCCCCCCAAGTAAATGCAACATGTATTATCCTTTTCTCTCCCCCTTTTTTCCACAATGGAAAAGGGCCAAAAAATTAAAAATTAAAAACAACAGTCTTCATAGAAAATACATTTTTTACCTCTCCTTTAGAATAGGAAACTCCTTCCACTCAACAATTTATTCCTCCACCTAAGCACACAAACTAGCACAGTCTACCATCCTATCAAACGACTTAGTCTAATCCAAGGATTGAAACCTCCACACAAAATCCTTTGCATCTGTTAGGACCTCAATCACATCTCTCATAAGCCAAAATATTTTTATTAGATCTTATCTTTGTGTTTACGAAAATAAACACTCTGTTTGAAGTTCACAAACTCTAATTCTCTATTTTCCATCTTGATCCTTGAAAATATCATACGACTTGCCAAGGTCATTCAATTCCTTCTTAATCACTTTTCTTTTTCCTCTGAAAGTTTCTATAGTGGTAGGACACTGAAGACAATACCTATAAATATATGCAATCTCCTTCCCACACTTCTTCATCTTACTGATAATTACAGAGAGTCTTTTTTTTCATTGTCACACTTCTTCACAATGGAATCTCCACCATCAGGTAATCTTCTCCAAACTGCAACAACTCAATCTCAACATTTATAATTAACTCTATCGATAACATACTAGACACACTGGAAACTACAATCCTTTTACTGATCAGATGATCAGTCAACAAGTTTGTCACCATCCTCTTGTCCTCTGAAGAACATTTGATCCAAAAACCATCATGTTTTCTATACTCATCATTTTCCAACATGGTTCTCACCATACTCAAATCCATATGCACAAATTTTCCTAGAGAGGGATCAAAAATCCCCATAATTTCTTCGTCTTCTTCAACTTCCATCTTGCCTGTAACATTTTACTCTTTATCTTCTTCCTCATCTTTGATTTATTTTCCTTTCTCACCAATCTTCAACTTCTTCAGTTCAGAGGATGAACCACTAACAGCTTCTTCGAGATACTTTTGACCAGAGGAAGAACCCTCCTCACAATGACTTACAGACATAGTACTAGAAACAACTAACCCAGAAAAAATATTCATCTGCAATGTAGAAAAGTATGCCTTGCATGCACTCACACTGTCCTCCAAGAAACTCAAATATTTTCAAATCTTCTTACTGACAAGAATGACAGTCCTCCACTCAAAGTTCTCATTATTTGGTAAATATTTCATAAATTAGAATATGAGGCACATCAACAATGAACCAAGTTTAAATGCATATCCATCTTCAATTGACTTTTTTACATTCTCAAGGAATAAATCCAACAACATTTTACTCAAATCTATTTGTACATTATCCTTCTCTATCTTGCATGAAATATACACAACTAAAGTAGAAGTCAAACCCTCACAATTCTAAAATTGAGTTTTGTAGGAGACACCATTTAAGAAGCATACCTTATAATTGGATCTTCAATGGTATCTATAAGGAATGCACGTTGATCATGACTATTTTTTTTAAGATCTTCTACCTCCTAAAAACTAATAGAATTTTTCTCAGGTAATTCACCATTACTGCACAATCCAGTAAATGTCCCAATTACTTCCTTCGATATCACATATGGTTGGTCAAGCATTAAGGTTTCGTGATGAAACAGAATAAAAAAAAATAGAATAAACTCACTGTCATTACACCCTGGAAATGCACCCCAGATATAAAGTCCAAGATTCTTAATTCTCTACATATCCTCCATAGGCAATCCAAATTATAATTTCTTGATACGACTGTGATCAAAATCCTTTATTTCAACCTTCTTTATCTTCTTCACTATGGACACACAAACAACAGACTTCGGTGCCATAATATTCAAGAAAAAACTTCTTCCACAAGCTCTCTGCAACTTTGCAATTTTCCTTTCATGCTACAATACCAAATGTTTCAAAATTTCTCCATTTAAAGCCACAAAACATCATAATTAAGTTTTCCGCCAAAATATAAATATCTTTGATGCAAGTAAGTCACTTTATGCACATCACATCAATAAATCAATAACCACATTTATTAACCGTACAATCATCATAGCAGAGGAAAACAAGTGTCTAACTAGTATCTCCTTAGGGTAGAGGAGTATATGAATTGGCATGTTGAGTACTCCCCCTGAGCCCAATCATTTGACTTAATTATCAGTAGATCTAGTATCAGGATTCGGTACTCCCAAACTTTCCACACCATTTGATTTATTCCTCCATTCTGTCTTTTATTTCTGATCTCTACTAGATTCTACATCATGATTATCATTTCCATTATTTACCAAAATATTTTTAGATCTACATGATTTTGAATAATGACTAGTCTATCCACATTTGAAATAATTCACATTTCTTTTTCTAGATCTCATCGAATGAACTTTAGATCTACACCAACTAGCCTTGTGATCAAAATTATAACATATAGAGAAATTTCCTTGAAATATATTAACCATTACATTCTTTTGTTCCTGATCTGAACCTTGACTCTTACATTGACTTGATTTATAACCAATTTTTTGACAATTGAAGCATTGATTATTCTGCACCTTTCTCATTTTACAATCTACTACCTTATGACCAATATTTTTGCAAATATAACAACAATCATTGAAACATAAATACCTTTGAGAATTTGATTGTCTTAATGGAGGCCTTCTTATAGATGTGTTCTAGTTTTTGATCTTTCTTGTTACCTTGACCTTTACATCATCTTCATTTGAATTTTCATTGTCTATATCCATTTGATTTGAACATTCATCAATAAAAGCTAATCCTTTTTTCATCCTCGTGACCTTTCTGAGAGGATAATAATTGATCCAAGATAGTGCTTCTCTCACATGCCTTTGTTAATGATCTTAGCTTCTTTAGTTCTAATTCCATCTTTTAATTTTGTTTAGAACTCTTTCTAATTATCTCCTTGAAGTTTTATACAATCTCTTTCTATTATTCCATTTCTATTTCCAGTTCAATTCTTTCTAACCAAGCATTCTTTGACTTGTATTTCAATCTAGCTTCTTTCCTTCATTTCTTTTCATCCAAATTCCTTTAAATATCAACTATCTTTTGTTTTAGTTCCTTATCCATATTTGTATCATTGTCTTTTGATTCTTTCTATTCTTTTAGTTCCTTTTCCAGAGTATTAATTTTGTCTTTAGATTCTTTCAACTCTTGACTAACCTCCTTCTATCATGCTTTGAACCTCTTAATTTTGCAATGCAATAATTTTCTTCCTTCAGGTTTTCTTTCAGCTCCTCATTTTCTGATTCAGTATCTTCAATATCACTCATCATAATTTTCCAATCTTCTTCAATGTAGAATCCTCCTACCATCTATTCAATCAACTAATATCTCCCTCAAGTGGCTAAGATTTATCTACAAGGGACCAAGCTCTGATACCAATTATTGAACAAGCCAAATAATTGAGAGGGGGGTGAATAAGTTATTCCCACACAACTTACAAAACTTTTTCTCTATTGGTAAACTATTAGACAATAGTAATAACAACTTATAATCGTTCGGTTAAGCACATAAAATATCTATAGAAAACATAAACATGTAAACACAGGAACACCAACACAAAATAACACCAAGATTTACTTGGAAAATCCAAACTGGGAAAACCACAGAGAAGCTCATTGTCATGAAATGTAAACATCGGTTAATGTGACATGGATTAAGGTGATTTGTACAAAGACTCACTCTAGGGAAGGCTCACTACCAGTCATGCTAACTACCCTTAAATATGAAAAAGTCTCACTACCAATACAAGAGGCTCATTTCCAATACAAAGATAGATATGATAAAATACAAACTAATAAGATTGCATTTGAATATGCATGAATAGTTCAACAATTAATCTCTTTTACCAAAATCACCAATTGTTCGATCCACTATTGTTGGTATGTAAGCACTGAATGAATCTTCTTTTTTCCACCACTACTTACATACAAAACTGCCATAGGTGCACACTTTCTTTTTCACCACATATACAATATATACCACACACGAATACAAAAAGGTTGTCCTTTATTTATACCAGTATCTAATTATACATATGTTGGCTTCACACCAAACGTGTGACAACCCCAATGCTAAGGAAATTACAATTACATTTAATACATAACATCGATCCTAAATCTAGGACATACATAAGACCAATTACACACTACACTACGACCCACAGATAGGTAAAACTTAAGATGTTACAATATATATTACATTTTCCAAGAGCTACCACAACCAAGACCAAGAGTTGTGGCCTCTGATATATGAATCACCATTATATGCTATAGCCGATATACCAAAAACATCTGGTGAACTTGCACAAATGTCTAGATACATGTAGAAACTTTGTAGCCAATTACAAGCATAATAAAATGATAGAATAGTTCATGTGAAATAGAACACCGAAAGCATCCCAGTGCACAAAAAAAATATTATGAGTAGGACAATGTACATCACCAAGGAACACCAAAAATGTTCATGTTGAACCTGTCATGTGAATAACCAAAACTATTGTTGCATAACCGATAATTGATGGGTACATAACCAAAACTGCCAACAACCAACTGATACCATCAGAGTGTTGCTATGGAGGTTTTGACATCAATTACAATCAATGCCAGCAACAACTAAATAAGTCTAACATTAAATATGTCATAGGTCTGTTAAAATAATGATTTGTAAAAAGGCATGGTCTTGTTATTGTCACCATAGGTCAAGATAGATGGTTAATAGAAGGTCATGAAATATGAGACTGTTATGAATAGATAAAGAGGATCAAGCATGGATAAAATAATGGAACAAACATCATGTTGAAAACCATGTAGGATAGTGCTTTGTGATAGTTCAAAGGAATACAATGACAAAGTAGTAGCAATGTAAATGATCATAACATTGACATTTATTCATTGTAGGTTGTGGCAGTGATCTTGACAATATTAGAAGCAATAATGGGTTACAATATGACTATCATAATAGTGGAAAAAACATTGGTGACAATGAAAATGCAGATTTGGAGACATGTTGATAAATAGAGAAAAAATGATTAATATCACCATGATGATAACTATTAAGGATTAAGAGAAAATTCAATCAATGGTTTCTATAAAGACAATGTTATATAATGATAAATTATTGTGATGAAATGAGCATAAGATAATGAATTACATGAGCAAAGGTCAATTATAACATATTACTAGTGCTTCATCAGTTAGGATCCTGAAAAGGAGTTTTAGGGGGACAATAGAAACTGCACATCAATCAGAGGTCCCACATGGGTCTTCCACCACTCAAGGCGGGCTTTGAGGCCATAAGCAATATGATTACTTTAGTTTTGACCCATTTTTGTGGGGATTTTCATTCTTGCTTGACCCAAGAATATATTTTATGCATCTTGAAGAAGAAATCAAAGATGGAGCTCCAGTTCAAGTTCAGTTCAAGCCCATTCACTTCTTTAGTACTACTCTTAATTTTTCAAAGTCCTTCCTATAAGGAAAAATTTGTAATTCTTTTCCCGCAATCTTTTCTTTCTTCCATTTTTTTCTATCGAAAGACATGATTGTAAGAAACTCATATTTTGGAAGCAGTTTCAGATTGTAATGTGAAAAAATTCCATTCATATTCAATAAAAGCAACTAGTTTCTTCAAGATATTCTGGTTTTATCCTTTGATTTGTGTGCTTTGAGAAAATATTGTGATTTCTTATCAAATCCTTTATTTATTTTTTCACTCAAGTAAATTTAAAAATAGGAAATCCATTTGAATACAAGAATATATGTCGTGTTTGCTTACTTTGAACAAGTTTTAGTCGTGAAACCTCAGTTTCCCTCACATAAACTTCAAAATCAAAATCTTCATATAGTCAACCAATACATTTTGTGTATTGAATCAAGTTATGAATAGGTATAGGCCTTCTTGAAATTTTATTGGGAGTCAAATTAGAAGTATAATTCTAAAAATTCAAGACATTTCAGAGCACATCCTTCTATCCTTTTTACCAATCAAGATTTTAGTTTTAAGTGAGTACCACAAGAAGGAAGTCGACCTTCTCTGGAGGTTCATCTCAATTACAAGTTGTATGCACCCTAAAATGGTCGCCTAGACTTTAAGCCCCATTTATCATTTTATCAATTTCCTGAATCAATTCTTTGCAAATTCAAATCAATTTCCTTGATCAAATTGTAATTAATTCATTTATTCAATTATTTCAATATTTCCTAAGGTTTGATCATTTTTATCTAATTAAAAGATTTAATTTTATTTTTAATTAAATAAAATTTATCTTATTTAATTACAAGATTTAATCTCCCTTTTAATTGAATAAAATTTATCTTATTTAATTAAAGTAAATTTCTCCCTTTTAATTAAATAAAATTCCTCTTATTTAATTAAATTCAATTTCCCCCATTTAATTAAATAAAATTCTTCTAATTTATTTAATTGAAAGAAAATCCCTCTTTTAATTAAATAAATAAAAATCCCCACTTAAAGCACTTTATTTGTTGAAAAAGGCAATAAATTAAATAAAAATCCATTTTTCATCACATCTTCCTAAGTGGTGGGTTTTTGCCTCTTAATGGGGATAGTACCTATCAAACTTCAATCTTTGATTCAACTTTATCAATTATATCAGTCTTGCTTGAGATTCTTATCTCTGACATGTCAATTACTTATTTCAGTGTTGACTTTGTCTTTTTCAATTGTGCTTAT
>MU228154.1:1742390-1755890 GCA_018584345.1 Thuja plicata | reverse complement strand
CTTGGATATTCTACTAAGAGTAAGGCATACAAGTGCTTAAATTCTAACACTAACAAAATTGTGGAAAGTGCAAATGTTAGAATTGATGAATATGCAGAGAGAAATGAAGCTGAAAGCATGATTGAGCTTGAGAGTTATAGATCATTCACTTATCCTGAAGAGGAGAATTCTAACGAAACTGAAAATGAAGCTGCCGAGCAACTTTCCACACCTACCGAGACATAGAATGAAATTGCCAAGAAATAGGAGGTGACTGCTAAGCTATCTGATGGAGATTTTGAGTCACAGTTTCACCCTGAATTGAACATGAATGATCAAAATAAAGCTGAGAAAGAGCCTACTTTGGAAAAATACATGTAAGAAGGCACCATAAACCTGATCAAATCATAGGAGCAAAGGATTTTGTAGTTATGACAAGAGGCAAATTAAGAGAAGAAACATGTTTTCTATGTGAATTTGAGCCTAAGATAGTAAAAGATGATTTGGACAATGAAGATTGGATTCAAGCCATGAATGAAGAGATAGACCAGATTAAAAAGAATAAGACATGGACACTAGTACCGAGGCCTGACAAAAAAAATGTAATTGGTACTAAGTGGGTATTTAGAAACAAGCTGAATGAACATGGAGAGGTAATAAGGAATAAAGCAAGACTGGTATGCAAAGGTTATGGACAAGAGGAAGGAATTGACTATGGAGAGACATTCACCCCAGTTGCAAGATTGGAGGGTGTAAGAACTCTACTTGCATATGCAACATACAAAGGATTTAAATTCTATCAAATGGATGTGAAGTCAACATTTCTAAATGAGATATTAGAAGAGGAAGTATATATTGAACAAGCTAATGGATTTGTTGACCCAAGCAAGAGGAACATGGTTTGCAGACTGCACAAGGCATTATATGGACTGAAACAAGCACCCAGAGCATGGTATGAAAGATTGCACAATTTTCTGATGAAGATTGGATTTGCAAGAACAAATGACAACATCAATCTGTATTTGAAAATAGAGCAAGGTAAAGGAATTTTATTGGCTGAAATTTTCTGTTGATGACATCATATTCACCGGACAAGATATGATATGCAAAGCATTTTCAAAACAGATGCAAACTAAATTTGAAATGTCTATGTTTGGTGAGATAAAATTCTTTGTTGGTTTACAAATACATCAAATAAAGAATGACATCTATATTACTCAATCAAAATATGTCAAGGAGATACTAAATTTTTTTTTATGGAAGATTCAAAACCAGTAAGTACACCTATGGCTACTACATAGAAGTTGACAAAGAAGGATGATACAAAGGAGGTAAATCAAACACTGTATAGATCAATGATTGGTAATCTACAATATGTTGTACACAGTAGACCTGATATTGCATTAGCAGTTGGAATTGTTGCTAGATTTTTTACTAATCCAAAAGAGACACATATAATGGCAGTGAAAATAATTCTGAGATAATTGAAAGGTACATAAGATTATGGCCTATATTACAAAAAGAATGACAAGATTGAACTCAGGGTCTATACTGATTCTGATTGGGATGGTAATGTGGATGATAGAAAAAGCACCACAGGAGGAGAATTTCTTTTGGGGAAAAGATTAATTTCCTAGACAAGCAAGAAACAGAATTGCTCCTGACAATCTACAGCTAAAGCCAAGTATGTAGCGGCAACAGTTAATTGTTCAAACATTGTTCGGTTGAAGATACTACTGAAAGGTATGAAGGAGGAGATCACAGAACCAGTTGTCATATATTGTGATAACATGAGTGCCATTAATATTTCTAAAAATCATGTAATGCACTCTAAGACAAATCATATAGCTATTAAGTATCATTACTTGAGGGAGCTAGTTCAGAAGAAGGAAGTGAGACTGGAATATGTGAATACTAAGGAATAGTTGACAGACATATTTACAAAAGCATTGCCCAAGGATGCTCATGAGTATCTAAGAGGTAAATTGGGGGTGATTCCCCTAGCAGAGGCTAACTAGTTCTGAATGGCACTATTGCATCAAATATTTTAATCAGAACACTTGACACATTGATGCACAATGAGTCACATTTTTAGGATGCTGCCTAAAAACTGTGAAGTGGAAGACAAGAACAGAAAAGAAGATCATTCATAAACAAGGATGACAGGAACAAAATGATACAAAGATTAGAACAAGATGAATATGCATAATGAAGATTTCAACATCTTTGGCATTGTTGTCAAAGAGGGAGAAGATTGCTAAAACACATGATTGATAAAAACAGATACAAGGGAGATATTACTGAAAGAGGGAGCTGAATAGACACATAAAGATATCAGTGTGATTACAGATACAAAGGGAGTAATATTTTACAGATGAGAATTAGAATGAAGCTAAAGAGATTAATGGAGATTTGTTCATATCAAGGAACACATGCACTTTTGGATTGTATGGTAACTTTGGTTGGAAATTTTTGTTTTACAATTTAGTGTTGCCATCAATGTCAAAAAGGGAGATTGTTGGAAAGATTGCTACAATGTAGACAATTGTTATTTTTTCATTGATGTCAAACCTTAACTGGTGAGACTATTGTTGTATGTTTGAGTACCATATCTATTGATTGATGAATATTTTAAGAATAGGATAACAAGAAGACCGAGGAAATGGTTGAGTTATGAGTATACACTTGGGTACTTGATCATTTGGTACTTTGGCAAAGTGATATGTTGTTTATCTTTCACTAACAGTTCACTGGAAGGTCGATGCCTAGAAAAGAAAAGTCAATGCTGAGCAATGTGAAAGGTGATGCCGAGCAAAGCAAAGATGATGCTGACCACCAGTGAAATGCCAAGGGAGATAGAGAAAGCCGACCAATAGTATTTTATTTATTGATGAGATTTGAGATCTTTGGCCGACATAGTTGTACAGTAAAGTGTTATTAATGCATGGATTCAATGTTTAATTAATGACTATATTAGAGAAGTAAATTAAATGTAATGATGGAAAGATCCGATGGATCTGACCTAACCTAATATCTATGATCTTGATTAAGCGGAAAAATATTTATTTGACCTAGATGGAGAGGTATAATATAACCTACTATGGTTATTGTTATGTATCCGAGTGTAAGGAGAAGTTGTATGCAAGAGTATTGCATGGTTAATTGACTGATTGGCAAAACCTTGTAGAGAAGGCTAAACAGAGAAGCAGATAGAGATTGCTTGATGGATTTCCAAGTAGATCTAAAGTTTGAAGAAAATGGAGGCCACTCATTGAATTAGCATTAGAGCTGAAATTGGATCTAGATTTGCAAAGTAAGTTGTATGTATTGGATCACACCTGCTAATTACTTTCTAACCATTGGATCAATTCAAATCCTTTAACTAGGTTGACCTAATAGTCATTGTATAAATCCTTTGATCAAGGTGACATTCAGATTGGAATATTCTAAGTCCTCTAACAAGGCCACTCCTGATATGGTGATTAAATCCTTTAACCAAGTCACATTTGATAGTGTGTTTTGTAACCTTTAACAGGGTTGGATCCTAACAGGGCATCACTTCAGAAGAGTGAAATTTTGGTAGCATGTTACTGGTGGTTTTTTCCAAATTGGGTTTCCACGTTAAATAATAGTGTCAAAATGTGTGAATATTATGTTGTGTTTTACTGTTAAGTTTTTGTAAGCATATTTCATTAGTACAGTAAATTGCACACTTTTGTTGTTTATTGCTGCCAAGTAGATCTGAGTTGTTGAAGTGGTATAAACTTTTATATTGGCACATCTGGACCTGAGGATAACTGATTCACCCCCCTCTCAATTATTCTAAATTCATTCTAACATTAGGATATAGAAATAAATGCAATGCTTGAATGATTTTTCTTTGTCCTTTCTCTTTCCCATTTATGAATGCAAAATGTATGTCATGGATATGCAACGATATTAATATCAGTAATATTGATTATGTAAGTAACTTGGATTTCAGATGAATCAAGAAGTCATTTTAAGTTCAAGTATTTTTATGTTGTTCTTTCAAATGAATCATGCAATCTCTAAATGCATCTACATGCAGACTCTTAGGACTGTCACTGATTTATATATATTATAGCATTTTATCATGACTGGGCATTTTTGTAATGGACATCACCTGATAGTACAACTGTCACTAATACCCACTGGCATTAGGAAAGTATGAATTCTATGTGTATTGGATGCGATGCCTTAAATAAACTTAGGCGTCCAGGCACAGAAGCCAGGATGACAAGTTAGTTATCTCCTTTTACTATTAAGAATTAGTTTTTTTTAAGTGTAATGTAAGACATGTGACCCGCAATGACCTTGAAAATTCATATCCTTAGGTACATTATGTAGCATACACCTTAGTGACAATCTAATTTTGAAAATAGACAAGGAAATTGTTGCAACCTCACCGTAGTTTACACATAATAAGGATCGAGATATATGCGGCTATCCACTCATGTTGGTAGATCTTACTATAAAAATCCAAGTTATGTGAGATTTGTAGGACCATTTGGAACAATCACCATATGCAAAAAACTAAGAAAACATTATGCCCCCTATCCTTGCGACTCTTTGTCTTTGAATAGACATCATGGAGTAACTCGGAAGACATAACAATCACCAATTGATAATCAATCAAAGAACATTTATAACCACTTAAATGCCCCTATTATGAAACATGATGAGAACATAAAAGAGTCATAATCAAACCAAGATTAGACTATGTGTTTTAAGTAGTATTGAGGAATACTGTAATTTTTTTTTTAAGCGCAATAGAGATTCATCAATCAGAATTTGGAATTAAGCAATATGTCTTCATGTCTGAGTATATGAGATTAAATTTTTCAGAAATTGTGATCCAATGTAGTTTTTAGAAACACTGGTCGATTAAAGTGTTGAGCAACACTAGTTCATTTTTTTTATTAAAGTGTTTAAAAACACTAAGTTGTTGAAAGTGCTTGATTAAAGTGTTGAGAAACACTAGTGTGATGTTTGTTACAGGAAGGTGGTGTTGAAGAAACACCTGTGTTTTTTATAGTGACATTTAAGTGCAAGTATTTAGAAATACTATTTTGAGAGACAAACAATCCTAGACAGGACCCTAGGACAACCTAGCAGACGTAAACTGACCATGCTAGCAAAGATTCCCCCAGTGTATGACTATTCCTAAGATGCAAATGCAGACAAATCCCAAGAAAGGATAGGACATTTGTAAGGAATCAAAGTCACAAAATAACACAAGTGTGATCATGAAGGTTTAGTGTCATCAGTGCATTGATAGATGGAGAACAAAGTTTGAGTGACGCCTGTTTGCTAGGTTTTCACCACTCGGCAAAGCTTTTTATTTTTGCTAACAAGACGCCTGTTTGCCAGATTTTCATCAAGGAAATTTTCTCTTTTCCAATTGTTTTGTTCTTTTTTTTTATAATTTTTTTGTAGTATCAAGGTGCTTGTTTGCCAGGTTTTCACCAAGGATGCCTTTTTTTAGGACTTTTTCCACTATTTTTGGATTTCTTCAAGATTAATTTTCTAATTTTTTTTTCAATATTTTCTGAGATTTTCACTGCACGGGCTCTGCTAGCTAGATATCAAGCATATAATCACTTAAAATGTAGAGTATTAATGGGATCAGGGAGAACATCTCCCTCAGGTGTAGCTAACTGATAAGCTCCAGTCCCAAAAGTTTCAATAATGACATAATGTCCCAGTCAGTTGGGTTCAAAATTTCCTTTCTTTTCTCTGTTTGGCTGGTACTTAGGATTCTCTTCGAGAACAAGATCCCCCACTTGAAAGTGTTGAGGTTTGACCATTTTAACATGCATTTTTGGTACACTTTTAGATGATCAAATGCCTGTTTCCTGCACTCATCAAGTAATTTTAATGAATTCACACTATCAATGCGGTATTGTTCGTCAATAACAAGACCTTGTAAAGATACCCGCAAAGATGGAATTTCAACCTCAATAGGTAATACTACCTCAGTTCCACAGACTAAAGAAAATGGCATGGCTCCAGTTGGTGTTCTAATACTTGTTCTATAGGCCCACAGTGATGGATTTAATTGCAAATGCCAGTCTCTGCCAGACTTACTCACAGTTATGTGTAGGATCTTGAGAATGTTCTTGTTATATGCCTCATCTTGTCCATTACCTTGAGGATAATAGATTGAAGAAAAATGTTGAGTAATGTGAAACTGTGTGCAAAGGTCTTCGATGTCTTGGTTTTTAAATTCCCCCCATTGTCTGTTACAATTGAAGAGGGTATCCCATACATAAAAATAATGTAGTTCAAGATAAACATAGCCACCTATTTGTCAGTGGATTTGATTAGTGGCACGACTTCGACCCACTTAGTGAAATACTCAGTGGTCATAATAATGTATTTGTGTCCACTTGAAGAATTAGGATATGTTTGTCCAACCAAATCAAAGGCCCATTGCTAAAATGGCCAATGTGTTATGAATGGTATGATTTCTCTAGTAGGAGGATGGATGATATTTCCATGTGTTTGGCATTTGTGACATGTTTTTGAAAACAAAACAACATATTTTTCCATCGGGGGCCAATAATAGCCTACTCTTAGCAGTTTCTTAGGTAGTGAAAATTCATTTGAGTGTGATCCACATACACCTTTGCAGACGTATTTTAATGCGTGATCTGACTCTTCTCATTCTAAACACCTAAGAAGTGTACCATCAAGACCTCATCTATATAAGTTATTAGTAATCAGGACATAACATGATGTTGTCCTAATTAAGGCTCATTTTTCATTCTTTGATAAACCATCAGGTAGAGTTTGGTCAGTTAGATAGGTAATGAGTTTGACATGCCAGGATAGGTCTTGAACGTTCAAAGCATAAATTATTTGGTACTTAGGAGTATCCAAAGCTAGATAGGATAGTTCTTCCACCAAGAAGTCATAGCAGAACTGATGTTCTTCTAGTTATAATATGGATTCTAGTGTAGCCATAGTATCTGCAGCTCTATTTTCTATTCTTGGTATTTTCTAGAATGTGACGAAGACAAAGTACCTTTTCAAGTCTTCAACCAATTTTTTATAAGGCATCATCTTCTCATCTTTTGTAATAGATTTCCATGAATGGGTTCCATGAGAACAGGAGGAGTATCCATGTACTCTTTTAGTTCTTTGAAGTAATTTTCACAATGTTCATCCCATTTGAAGGTAACATCCTTATGTAGTAATTTAGTAAAAGGTTGTGCTTTGTCTGCAAGTTGTGACATAAATCTCTTGATTGATTGGAGTCTTCCTTATAATGTCCTCATTTGACTAATGTTTCATGGAGGTGACATTTCTAGTATAGATTTGACTTTTGCAGGGTCCACCTCAATTCCCTTTTCTAATACTATAAACTCGAGTAGCTTTCCCGATTGAACTCCAAAGGCACACTTCTTTGGATTAAGCCTAAGTTGAAATTTTTCCATGCGATCTAATATCTTGTGCAAGTATTCAATATGATTATTCCTTTTTCTTGACTTTGCTAAGGTATCATCCACGTAATCCTCCATGTTTTTATATATCATATCATGGAATATGGTAGTCAAAGCTCTTTGGTATGTAGCACCAACATTCTTTAATCCAAACAACATAACATTCCAGCAAAAGGTTCCCCATGCGCATGTGAATGTGGTCTTTTCTTCATCTTTAGGAGCAACCTTAATCTGGTTACAGCCTAAGAAACCATCCATTAGTGAGTACATTTGATAGCCTGTTGTTAGATCTATGATCATATCAATGTTTGGCAGTGGAAAATTATCTTTAGGAAATGCTTTATTTAAGTCTCTAATGTCTGTACAGATCCTGATAGATTTTTTTTTTTTAGATATCGGAACCACATTAGAAATCCATCTTGTGTAAGAAATGACTCTTATGAATCCAGCTTTCAGTAATTTTTATAGCTCTGCTTTCACTAGTAATGCAACATGAGGATGCATCTTTCTTAGTTATTGTTTCACAGGTTTGATCCCAGGAGCTATAGATAAATGATGCATTATTAATTCAGGATCCAGTCTAGGCATATATGTGTAAGACCATGAAAATTTGATCTTTTTCTCTTTTAGGAACCCAATGAATTATGTCTTCTCCTCTTCTGATAAGGATTGTGCTAGGTGAAAAAATTAAGGAACTTCAGCTGTTCCCAAGTTAACCTGTTGTATTGGTTCTATCAAAATTGAAGATCTTTCTTGAAAGTGCCTAGGGAGGATATCAAGAATCCCATCTTTTGGCTCCTCTGGGAGGTGTTCACCATCAGATATGTCTTCTATTTTTACTTTTTTTGAATCTGGCACTGCCACAACGTGGTTTTCACCATTAGTTATTTTCTTCTTTTTATTTTTTGATTTGTGACTAAGAAAATTGATATCCTCCTCTGACATGATCATGCTCCTTGCATTTGTGGAAGAAGGATAAGGTTCACAAGCATTTAGGTAACATGACAAAGTGTAGTCATTAGGGAAGTTCATGATAGGATTAGGATCTGAATTTGTCCAATCAATTAGGTCAGGGTTTATCAAGGATAATGAATCAGAGTTTGGTAAGAACAACATCGTGTCAGCATCAAAACTATTAACTGACAAAACATGTTCTGTTAAGTCAACTTCTACAGCATTTAGAGCATCAAGAATTAAATCATCATTAATAAGGCCATTGTTAGTAATATGCGGATCTAACTCTAGCGACTCATCAGTTGAGCTTTCTTCTTCTTCTCCTAGCAAAATGGAACTCATTTCTTGTAGTCTCATAATGTCCTCTAGACCTAGTAAAACAATATTTTCCTCATAAAAATTCCTAGGTAGCGGTATCTCATATGATTCTAGAACAACAATAGTGTTAGGGGAAGTGTTAGAACTCTCCCCTCTTTGAAATATTGGTGCCAATTTATGAATTACATCTACTTCAATGTCCATGGCAGCATCAAATAGGACATCCCATTCATAATCATGTGAGTATGTTATTTCATTATCTGATCTGTTTAGAAACTTAACAATAGTTACCTGATGTACCCTATTAGCCACTTGTAGATCAAAGTGAGGTAAATATAGGACATGTGAAATTGTGACCAACTACCCCTAGTTAGGATGTAACTCTTGTTGTTGGGGTATTTCTTCAGGATTTTTTCTATCAATGGGATTTCTGGAGAATCTTCTATTGTTTCCTCTACTTCTTGAATAGTAGCTTGTGTCAATAAAGGAACATGAGTGTTTTTTTGTGTGTCAAAAATAGGTACATATATTTCTCCTTTATATTCAAGATACTCTATACCAATATGCAATAATCTCTCATAGGTCCATTGTTCTAGTTATGTTTATCTTCTTCATCACTTCCTTCATCAAAGATTGGACCATCTCTTGAAGTAGGGTTTTTGAGATTTTTTATTGAAACCTAGTCCTATTTTGTCTTTGGTAATTTTGAATTCCATGTGTATAGGTTCAACAATTCCTTTTCCTTTGTCTCCTAAAGGTCCCTTCCCTTTATATCCCATTTGTTGGAGAAGGTCATATCCTTTACCATTCTTTTTTGGGGATATCTTTTGGTTCTCCTTTGTAAAGCCAAGCCAAGACTGTTTTTTCTTCTTTTTCATCCTCTTGAGAGGTAGATACTCTAACCGTACCAGTTCCTTTTTTAATATATGGTTCTTTAGATGTAGTAGGTGTGAAAGATGAAGAAGGTTTCCCATAAGATCTTGGAGGCACTGGAAGTTCTGTCAATGATGGGGTCATGTCTAGCTTGTATTCTCCCATACTAGTTTCTTCAAGTTTTAATGTCTTTCCAAAGCTTCTCATAATCATGTCATTGGTATTTTCAGGTATAGTTTCTTTTGGAACTTCCTTGTTATGAGGAACCATACTATCTTCTTTGACATTGTTGCAAGTATAACTGGCATCTGCAGGAATTGTTACTTCCACCCCGTTATGTGGGAATTTGATACATTGGTGGTAAGTAGATGGTACTACTTGCATTTCATGGATCCAAGGTCTCCCTAATAGTATGATATAAGCCAAGGGTAGATCTAGAACTTGAAAGATCACATTTCTTTCAACTGGTCCTATTCTGATAGGCAGAACAATGAGGCCTTTAGAGGATATTTCTTCATCATCGTAAGCTTTGATAGTTATCTTACTTCTTGAATCAATGGTTTGTTCTGAAAGACCCAACTTCTTTATCAGATTGAGAGTACAAATTTTCAACCCTGCACCTCCATCTATCAATACATGTCTCACACGTGATTTATGAATTAGGACTTCAATGTGTAGAGGTTGGTTATGTGGATGTGTCAACAATTTTTCATCTTCTTCTGAAAAAGAGAGATAGTGTGGTGCTGAGATATGATTTACCATTGCTTTGAACTTGTGTACATCAATATCTTTTGGCACATTTGCAGAATGTAGGGTTTGTTCAAGAACTTCCCTATGCACTGAGGAGATTTTAAGTAACTCAAAGATAGAAATTTGAGCATAGGTTCTTTGCAATTGATCCACAAAGTTATAGCTTGCTGTAGGAATGGTAATTGTTTGTTTTGTTGTTGCCAGTTTTGGAATAGTGACAATAGGTACCTTGGAAGATGTTTCTGGTTTTGATGAGGAACTAGGTCCTTTGATTGTAACTTGTGCTTGACTTCGAGTCACCGCATTTGATTGTGTAGATGTGTCTTTAGCACCTTTAATAGTGATCACATTGATTGATTCATATTTAATATTCAACATGTTGATCATATTATCATTATTGGAGTAGGTGTAATTCACTTCATTTCCTTTTCCTTTAGATTCTTCCCCTTTCTCGTAATTAGGGAATGGTTTGTTGAATGCTGTATGGTCTTCATTAGTGGTGTGTCCCTCTACTTTGATCTTACCTCCTTCAATAAGGTCTTGTATAACATGTTTAAGTTTCACATAGTTATTAGTCTTATGTCCCTTATTCTTGTGAAAGACACAATAAGAACTATCAACCCACCATTTTGGTTTGACCTCTAGTTCCCATGGTTTTGAATCAGGAATCGTAAGAACTTTGTTTTCCAAGAGTGTCTTCAAAATAGTCTCAAGATTTTCACCCAAAGGAGTGAATGTTTGTTGAGGTTTAGAAGTCGATGGTCTACTCTTGTTGTTTTCATTGTTTTCTTTAGGTATTGTGGTTGTTACCTTAGCTTCCTTGTTTTATTACATTCTATTTGTTAGATTAAACACTCCTGGTTTATGATTAGTATTAGATGCATCTACCACTCCATCGTTAACATCATTCTTGTTTTTTTCCACCACTTAGGCTTGTTGTTGTAGTTGGTAGATTTGTTATCACTTTGAAGGGTGATTTCTCCATTCTTAACCATTACCTCTTCAATATGGATGGCATTTTGGATCATCCTATCAAAGCTAGGTGAATCTTGCATTTGCAACGCATGGTTTATTTTAGGTATCAAGTTGTTTATGAAGATTTCCATCTTTTTCGATTTGGGAATAGCTCTTGAATACCTCTGCCTGAAGGCTACCTGCTGTAGCCTGAGCCGTAGCCAACAAACCCTGTAACCTCCCCACCTCAGTCTGTAGACTGTCACGCTCTGCTAGCACTATATCATGAGTCTCCTGGGCTACAAAGCCTGCTGGTGGTCCCTGTGGTGGTGGCCCCTGTGGTGGTGGGCCCTACGCTGGTGGTCCCTCTACTGGTGGCACCTGTGGTGGTGGGCCCTATGCTGGTGGCCCCTGTGCTGGTACACCTGGTACGATCGGTGGCTGCCCTATAGGTATCTGTACCTGCCCTCTGCGTCGGGGTGCTGCTACTCGGGCTCTGACCCTCCTGCCCCCTCCATCTCCCTCATCTCCTCCATCCCCTCCGTCGTCATCTCCCCCCTGTCCATCCCCACCAGGCCCTGGCTGCTCGTCTGCCTGGACCGCCCCTGGCACTGTCATTCTAATTGGCCTGTGTGCCACCCACCACTATGCATATGCCGGCACTACCCCTGCATCCAAAACTGACTCTCGGGCACTTATCCACGGTACCTCTGTCATACCCATAAATGATCCTTGTGCTATAGTCACAGATACCCCGATCCCCCAGATGCTCCTGACCTCCAAGCTCACCAATGGGTGTGGGAATCCGTCTGGAACCACCTCCTGTACCTGTCCCATCTTCCTCCGTACCCGGGAGGGCATGTAGCGTGCAATCATATATGCTGTCCTCCCGAACAGCCAGCAGTCTGTCTGCACATACCTCATATAATAGGAGTCGTAGAAACTATCCTCTACATAATCACCCTACCCTGGGACCTCATGGCCCCAGGCCTCGCACCCTGCATATGGGGCCCATGTGATGGCTCCCATCTCATCCAACCGCCGTCGCCAATACCTGATTGAGTCTGTGGCCTCGTAGCTAATCGGTGGCCTGTAGCGGCATGCATAGGGCTCATATGGTGCCCGGGTCTCCTGGTGCCAGATCGGCCGTGTCACCGCTATATGCTCCCAAGCCCACACAAGCAGCAATGTGCATCTCGGTCCCAACGCCTTACCTTTATGGTAGGCGCACATGTGCAGGTCATAGTACAACTATCCGAGGATGACATACCCCCAGCAGTACTGATCCCCGTCCTCCACCATGTGGCCGAGCACTCATGCCCAGCCGATAGGGAAGCCCTTGCCCGCATGATCAGGCATAAGGCGTCCCCCTATCAATCCCGCTAGATATAATGCTAACCGTCGAGGACGTGGCTCCATAGCCATCGCATCCTTCCAGGACATCCACTGCCGTGTGATCGACAGATCTGCATATCTCCTCCCCAGCGCCATCTCCAAGTATGGCTGGCATCCCTCCACGCAGTACTCGGGTATAACCCCCCGAATGGGCACTCTGTAGATCCTCCATACATCATGGAGTGTGATCGTGGCTTCCCCTGTAGGGAAGTGAAAGCTAGAGGTGGTGCTGTGCCACCTCTCAATCAACGCAGACATGAGCGCATTATGCGCTCGTAGGTGTGGCCAATGCCGCACGTGCTCCAAGCCACAAAGCGTGACCATCCCCCACTCAGCCGCTGTCAGCTGCTGCTCCAACTCCATCGTCACCGGATAACACTCCCTCGCACGGAATGTAATCGTCGCCTCCTGCATTCATCAAACCCATATCAGCAATCAGATAGCATATTGGGGCATTGAAACATGTCCCAGGCCCGTCCGGGGCACTGAAAAATGCCCCTGGACCCTTGTCTTTTTCATTCCCCCTCTTCCTCCTTTCTTTTTCGGGTCAATCCGCGCAGACGGATGTGGACCCGCGCAGACGGCGAACTTTCGCAGTCGCCGGTCTGCGCAGAGGGCCATTCTTCGCAGACGGTAGTCTGCGGAGACGGCAGTCTAGTCTGCCGTCCCTTTCTTGCGCAGACGGCGATTTTAAGATTCGCCGTCTCCGCTCCTAATCTTCTCCTCCGCCGCCATCGCAGACGGGTCTTGCCTAATGCTCCGTCTGCGCAGACGACTATCGCTTGTCGGTCGTCTGCGCAGACGGCGGTCT
>MU228154.1:1720568-1742290 GCA_018584345.1 Thuja plicata | reverse complement strand
TAAATTCTTGTTTTGAGATTTCATTTGAATATGCTAACCCTTGTTTGAATCTTGTTGTTTTGATGACTAATCCTAATGGTTGCATGTTTTAGTGTTGTCTCTTGCAGGTAGGTTTTAATCACATACACGGGTGATTCTGTGTCAAATAAGGGTTTGTGAGATGTTTCTCCTTGTTGAAAATGTAGCAATCTAGGAGGTAATTTTGATTCGTCAGCAAGATACTTGTTGCACCTTGTGTTAACCATGAAGTTGAATCTCAACTATTTCTAAAGTTTCCCAATAGTGTCAAATTAAGTCTCAAATTGTCCAAGTAAGTGTGTCCAATTTGTAAAGGATTATTTGTTGTTTGATGGAAATAAATGAATCCAACATCAAAGGGTTAGAATGCCCTGATAATGAGTTGGGAATCAAGTTGTTTTAAAGAGTGAATATACCACACATTTTGGGACCAATTGTAAGAGCCCAAAATGACATGCAAGGTAGACTTGTGAAATTTTTTTGAAACAACAATAGAGAGACTAGAAAAAGCAACATGACCAAAATAAGGATCCAAAATGGTACCCAAATATATTGATTTTCTCTGAGAGACAACTATGAAACTACCCACTATTCTAGATGTGACACACTATAGGTGAGCTAGAAAATACTAGATGTGAGCTTCTGATGAACCAAGGGTGAGTTTTGATATCTAGTATGCGACCTTTCTCCCTAGAAGCGATGCAAGAATGACTAGATGCGAGCCAAGATACTAAATGTGACTTTGCACAACCATATGTGAGCTAGGATAGACTAAAGGCGAGCCTCTGATGTTCTATCAATTTTTGTCAAATTTGTTAAGTTTGTCTCGGAATATATGAAATTTGTCTGTTTGGAGATTATTTTCTGAGACTTTCCAGTGAGTGAAAAACACATGTAGTCTAAAGATTGAATTTTGTTTCTTGTTTGAAGGATTTATCTTTTTTTAAGAACATCAAGCAATTTTGAATTGTTAGGGGTGAACAAACACATCCTTTATCCCTAGTGTCTAAGTATAGGATTTAAATCTTAGCTCATAGACTTAGGTACACACTCAAATGCTAATCAGAATATGGCTATCACCAAGCACACAATAGCTCTCGTTATGATACCATATTAGCTGACTCCAAATGTAAGTGAGGGCATGAAATGACAAGTATCTTAGGGAAATTACTATTTGCCTTGCACAAATATTATCACCCTTTCAGGGATGAATCGGGTATTTTTGACTACAATTTATTGATTATGATGGAGAAATCTATTCAAAACTGTTTCCCATTGAATTGCATAAGGAAAAATTGAGGCGTATATCCCTATGAGTACTCAAATATGTGTATTCTTGCAAGAAATATGCAAGCAACTCTGCTCTACATACACCCAAGCATGTTCAAGGAATGATGTCAAAATTCCAAGAACAAAATCGGCTCCCTCTTCTAAGGATTTAGCCTACAAGGAAGAAATTATTTATAGTGAGTTGGAAGGGTTGGCGTAAAACCTGTTAGAATATGTAATCTTCCCTTGGTGAAATATATTATAAACCAAGGTAGTTTAGTTTAATTTATTATGTAAGTAGGAGATTCCTATAGAATCCCTACATGAACACATGTCCTCTTGTCCATGTGTGAGGACATAATATTTATTTGTAATTTCCTTTTATTCTAGATTCCTCCTTAAGAGGAAATAGCACAAGTGGCACACACATTATGAATGTGGCTCACATGCACATGAGAGTTACATGCAACTCCTTTCTTCTCATCTCTTCATAAGAGATGCTTCTTTTCTCTTCGTTTACACTCACTTACTTTTCACATTCACTCACTCTTTCACACATTCACTTGCAACACTTAGCTTCTCTTTCTCTTGAAGCATTGTATGAGCATTTTGCTCTCATTTTCTTCCTCTCTCTCTCTCTTAGGATTTTTAGCCCATTCTTAATAATATCACGGGGGTTTTTTTATGCTTTTCCCCCTTCAAAAATTTCTTGTCTCCCTTATTGTTTCATTTTGGTGTATTCTCTAAGGATTAGCTTGATTCATAATAATCTTCCTTTTTCCTTACTCAATTGGATTATATGTTCCTAGCTCGAATTTATTTTCCATTTTAACAAAACCTTTCCTCACTTGGGTCATTTCTAGGAGATTTTTTCCTCAACCATCAGGCCCTCTAATTGTTTTGAAAGCATACAAAGGATTGGCGAGCTTAGGATTTCAAGATTTCTGATTCTTCAAAAGAAGAAGAGCATACTCTCCTATTCCATGACATTTTCTCCCACAAACACTTCAATCAAGGTTCTTTACCTCAAACGAATTCACTCACAACTCAATCCCCCATGTCAAGTTTTTGATTCCTCGAGTCGGAAGGAAGAGAAAATCCTCTAGTGAGATCAAGAAACAAGCTTAAGTTTGATTTAAATGTTCCTAGATTATAAAAACACAAGTACTTGAAAGAAAAGTTTGATTGTTTTTTTTCCACAAGATTTAAGTGCTTTGCTTGTTCATTTAATATATCCCAAAATCAGACGATGAAGTTCTTTTTCCCACAACTTTAAATGACTTGTGTTGTTCAATTTCAAAACCAAAGGGAATCATACGATATATCTTGTTCAATTAGTCCCACAATATTTCATGATTTGAGTTGTTCAATTACTTTGCCAAAAAGAATTAAACAATGAGAGGTTTTCCTTGTTCATTTACCCCAAATTCCTCTCAAGTCCCAAATCAACTTTTGAGTTTTTGATTTTCCTTGAAGGAAAAGAGCATACTCCTCTGATTGATTTATTAAATGATAAGAATTTGTATTTAATGTAAAAAATTTGAACAAGTAAGAAGAAGTTAATCTATCAAAAACCTGCAAACCACAAGTTAGCAATTCCCATTCCACCTTTTTAAGAAAAAAGGTACAGACAACAATCTGCAAACAAGAATTAATCTGTTTAAAGGACAGAGAAAGAAAACATCCATAGATTAGTGGTTAGACTTCCCAATTTGAAAATACAAAAACCAGATACGATCCTATTTTCCCTGAATGCGACTGCCTTTCCCTAATGCGATTGAATTTCCCGAATGCAACCCAAAATTTACCAAAAATGATTCTTTACTAGAAATGATGTAGAATTCCCCATATGCAAGCCTTGATATCTGGGATGCGATCCTATTTCCCAAATGTAATCCAATTTCTTGAAAATGAGCCTTGATGACTAAAGGCGACTCTGTGCCTGAAAATAAGGAAGAGAAATTAGTCCAAAATGAAGAATAAGGTGAGGTAAAATCCAAGATTCTCTCCCACAGTGGGCACTATAAATGTGTGTGTTATTTGTGTACCTGTTGTCTGCAACACAACACTTCAATAAGTCATTATATTAGTGAAAAATAAGGAATACGCAAGCACATCAATCACTTAAAACAACTTATTGCTTCCTATCTAAGAGGTGTATGAATAATGCTATAATTTCCCTCAAATTATGCATTTATCAGTGACATATACAACTTAGAATGGAAGATTCAAATGAAACTAGCCTATATTCTCAAGAAATATTCATTTTAAACCCTAAAATTGAAGATTATAACAATGCAATGAAGAATTAAGCTAAAATGCTTAAAGATTTCTATCAATACTTGCAACATAAGTTTACTTCTAAGATTAGGGAACCATTGAGCTTAAAATTCATTCTATTTATAGAAGAATTTGGTGAATGAGAGGTTAGGACTGAAAGTGGAAGAGAGGTGGAGATTGAATCTTTGGTGATCCATGTGAGGTGATCCAAGTGATTTAACTCCCATTGGTTAGGGAATTGACTTTCCCTTTTTGCAAATGGAAATGTAATTTAGAATTTATTTAATTCCTTTTATTAATTACTTTAGCCATGTTTTGAATTATTTTAATTGAATTGATTTGTTATGATTTAATTGGCTAAGGTAATTAATTTAATTTAGTGATTAAATCACTTAGGAGATTAAATTATATTTAAATGAATTATGCCAATAAATTGAAGAATCGTCTTGACATAATTAGGGGTATGGTCACACTTAGGGAAAATAGGGTCTATGGTTAGAGTAGACCAAATTAGGGTGGTTACAATAGTATGTTATAAGCCAAGGGTAGATCTAGAACTTGATAGGTCACATTTCTTTCAAATGGTCCTATTCTGATTGGTAGAACAATGAGGTCTTTAGATGATATTTCTTCATCATCATAAGCTTTGATAGTTATCTTACTTCTTGAATCAATGGTTTGTTTTGAAAGACCCAACTTCTTTATTACATTGAGAGTAAAAATGTTCAACCATGCACCTCCATCTATAATTACACGTATGACACATGATTTGTGAATTAGGACTTCAATGTGTAGGGTTTGGTTATGCAAATGAGTCAATTATTTGTCAGCTTCTTTTGAAAAGAGAGATAGTGTGGTGATGAGATATGATTAAACATTGCCTGGAACTTATCTACACCAATGTCTTTTAGAATGTTGGCAGAATGCAGAGCTTGTTCAAGAACTTCCCTATACATTGATAAGATTTTGAGTAACTCAAATATAGAAATTTGAGCAAAGGTTCTTTGCAATTGATCCACCAAGTTATAGTTTTCTGAAGGAATGGTAATTGTTTGTCTTATCATTGCCGGTTTGGGAATAGTGACAATAGGTACTTTTGAAGATGTCTCTTGTTTTGATGAGCTAGCTCCTTTGATGGTGACTTGTGCTTGACTTTGAGTCACTGCATTTGATTGTATGGATGCATCTTTAGCACCTTTAATAGTGATCACATTGATTAATTATATTTAATGTCCATCATGTTGATCATATTATTGCTATTGGAGTAGGTGTAATCCACTTCACTTCCTTTTCCTTTAGAAGCTTCCCCTTTTTCGTAGTTAGGGAATGGTTTGTTAAATGTCGTATGGTCTTAATTAGTGGTGTGTCTTTCCACTTTGATCTTGCCTCATTCATTAAGGTCTTGTATAACGTGTTTAAGCTTAACACAATTATTAGTCTTATGTCCCTTATTTTTGTGAAAGACATAATAAGAATTGTCATCCCACCATCTCAGTTTGACTTCTAGTTCACATGGTTTTGAATCGGGAATTGTAAGAACTTTGTTGTCAAAGAGTGTTTTCAAAGCTATCTTAAGAGGTTCTCCCAAAGGAGTGAATGTTCATTGAGGTCTAGAAATCCAAGGTCTAATCTTGTTCTCATTGTTTGCTTTAGGTATTGCGGTTGTTACCTTGGCCTCTTTGTTTTCTTGTAAGTTGTTAGTTGAACACTGCTGGTTTAGGATTAGCATTGGATTCTCATTTAGGCTTGTGGTTATAGTTGGTAGATTTACTATCACTTTGTAGTGTTATTTCTCCTTTCTTAACCATGACCTCTTCAATATGGATGGCATTTTTTTATCATCCTATAAAAGCTAGGTGAATCTTTCATTTGCAAAGCATAGTTTAATTCTGTTATCAAGTTGTTAATAAAGATTTCCATCTTTTCCGATTCGGGAATAGCTCTTGAATACCTAGCAAAGATTCTCCTCCAAATTTGTATAAAGTGTGTAAAGGATTCACTGGTTCTTTGTTTTGTGTTACATAAGTCCACCATGGTTACGTCATGTCGTATATTGTAAGAGTAATGTTGGACAAAACATTGTATTAACTCCTCAAAAGATTTCACCTTAGGTGTGAGTTTGGAGAACCACTCCATAGTATTTTTGCCTAGACTTCCCAGAAATAGCCTCATTAGGTATGTTGGTTCATACATGTACTTAGTTCTTAGAGCACAAAACTCTCTCACATGGTCATGTGGATCAGTCTCTCCCTTATACTTGTATTTAGGCATTTCCTTGGGAGGAAATGGAACATGTTGATACTCTTGTCAAAAGGAAATTGAAAAATGTGGTCCAAAGAGTATTTTTTTGTTGGTTTGACCTTCTCTTGTTTGAGTGTTGCAAGTTCGGCTTGCATCAAGGTCAATTTTTTGGTGAGAATAGAGATAGGGGTTGGTATCTCTTTTTCCTTTAGTCTTTCAACATCATAATCTTTTGGGAGTTTGAATCCAATGGATGCTAGATGTAGAAATTATTTTTCCTTGTCTTCACCAATGATCTTTTCCAATGTTCTTTGGAATTTTCTACTTTGTTTGAGTCTATTATACTCTTCCTCGGGTACATCTCTATCACTATTCGATTCAAACAAAGGATGAGTAATGTGAGTTTCTTCTTCACTACTACTGTCTTCTTATCTTTGATTTTTGTCATTGTTTTACTCTTCAAAAGTTGTAATCCATTCATTTCTAGGAGCTTCCATTGCAGGTGATTCTGTGTCAAATAAGGGATTACAAGATATTTATCCTTTTCAATCTAGGAGGTACTTCTAATTTTCCAACAAGATACTTGTTGCATCTTGTGGTAACCATGAAGTTGAATCTCAACTATGTCAAAAGGTTTTCAAGAGTGTCAAGTGAAGTCTCAAATTGTCCAATCAAGTATGTCCAAGTTGAAATAGATTATTGTGTTTGATGGAATTAAATGACTCTAGTGTCAAAGGGTTAGAATTCTCTGATAGTGAGCTGGGAATCAAGTTGTTTTGAAAAGTGACTAGACCACACATTTTGAGACCAATTGTGAGAACCCAAAAGGACATGCAAGGTATACTTCTAAAAAAAATTTGAAACAACGACTGGCAGACCAGAAAAAGAAACAAAACCAGACTAAAGAGCCAAAAGGGTACCCAAATATACTAAATTTCTCTAAGAGACAACTATGCAAGTGCCCATTATCCTAAATGTGACACACTGAATGCGAGGTTCTGCTTAACTAGATGCGAGATTTGATATGTGGGATGCAAGCTTTGATATATAGAATGCAATATTTCTCCGTAGATGTGATGCACAAATGACTACAAGCGAGTTTTCTCCCTGGCTGCAAGCTAATGCAACTAGAAGAAACCTAAGATAGACCAGAAATGAGCCTCTGATGTTTTGTCATGTTTTGTATGATTTGTCTCAAAATACGTGCAATTTTGTTTGACAGTAAGGTTTTTCTGAGACTTTCCAGTGAGTAGGAAATAACTTGTATGTCAGGGAATGAATGTTACTGCTTGTTTTTGAAGTTACCTTTTTAGTGAGGTTTAAAGCACATCAAACAAAGCTTCTTTGTTAAGGGTGTCAAAAACACTTTCCCTATTCCCTAGTTTCTAAGCATAGAATGAAAATCTTCGCTTGTAGACTTAGGTACACACTCAAATGATAATCATAATATGGCCATCACCAAGCACACAATGGATCTAGTCATGATGCCATATTAGCCGACTCCAGACACAAGTGAGGGCACAAAATTATGAGTATCTTGGGGAAATTACTATTTGCCTTGCACAAAGATTATCACCCTTTTGGAGATGAATTAGGTAATTTTACTACAAGTGTTTATTATGATGGGGCATCCATTCACAACCATCTCCCTTAGAATTGTACAAGGAAAATTTGAGGCGTATAACCCTATGAGTACTCAAATGTGTGTAGTCTCGCAAGCAAGATTCAAGCGGCTCTGCTCTACACACACCCAATTATGTTCAAGGAATGATGACGAAATTCAAAGAACAAAACCAATTACGTCTTCCAAGGCTTTAGCCTACAAAGAAGCAATTATTTATAGTGAGTTGGAAGGGTTGGCGTAAACATGTCCTCACTTGGGTCGTCCTGGGAGATTTTTTCCTCAACAGGTAAGCCCTCTAATGTTTTGAAAGCATACAAAGGATTGACGAGCTTAGAGTTCTAGATTTTTGATTCTTCAAAAGAAGAAGAGCATACTCTCCTATTCCATGTCATTTTTTCCCACAAACACTTCAATGAAGTTCTTTCCCTCAAACAAATTCACTCAAAACTCAATCCCCCATGACAAGTTTTTGATTCCTCCACTTGGAAGGAAGAGAAAATCCTCTAGTGAGATCTCGAAATAAGCTTAAGTTTGATTTACAAAATCCTAACTTATGAAAATACAATGTACTTGAAAAGAAAATTTTGACTGTTAAATTTCCCCAAGATTAAATGACTTGCTTGTTCAATTACTATCTCCAAAATTAGACAATGAGTGTTCTTTTTCCCATAATTTTAAGTGCTTTGTGTTGTTCAATTTCTATCCAAAGGAATTATACAATGACGCTTGTTCAATTATCCCACAATATTAAATGATTTGTGTTTGTTCAATTATCCCACAATATTAAATGATTTGTGTTTGTTCAATTACTCTCCAAAAATAAATTAAATAATGAGGTTTTCCTTTTTCATTTAACCCCAAATTCTTCTCAAGTCCTAAATCAATTTTTGAGTTTCCAATATTCCTTGAAGGCAAAGAGCATAATCCTCTGATTGATTTAGTAAATGATAGGAAAATGTCTTAATTTTCAAAAATTTGAACAAGTAAAAAAAAAATTAATCTATTCAAACACCTACAAACCACAAGTTAGAAATTTCCTTTCACCTTTTTGAGAAAAAAGGCTCTTGACAACAATGTGCAATAAAAAATTAGGCTGCTCAAAAGACAAAAGCAAACAAGATCAGAAGATTAGTGGTTAGACAATTTAAATTTCAAGTCAAATAATGAGATGCAATTTCCTTTACCAAAGATGATCCTAGAAACCCTGGATCCGATCCAATTTCCCATATGTGATACTTTACACTAAAGGCAACAGAAGACATAGCAGATGCGATCCTTTACTGAAAACAACTTGGGATTCCCTAGATGCGATCTCTGAAATCTGAGATGCGATCCAATTTCCTAGATGCGAGCCTTAGTGACTAAAGGTGACTTTGTACTTGAAAACAAAGAAGACAAATTAGTCAAAAATGAATAGAAATGTGAGGTAAAATCCAAGATTCAGCCCCACAGTGGGCTCTAGAAATGTGTGTTATTTTGTGTACCTTTTGTCTGCAACACAAGACTTCAATAAGTCATTATATTAGTGAAAAACAAGAGTTAAAAAACATATCAATCACTAAAATAGACCTATTTCTCCCTATCTAAGAAGAGTGTGAAGAATGCTAAAATTTCCCTCAGATTATGCATTAATCAATGACATATACAACTTAGAATGGAAGATTTTAATGCTTTTAATCTAAATGCTCAAGAAATGTTCATTTTAATTTCTTTGAAATGAAAGATTATAACAATGCTATGAAAGAATGAGCTAAAATACATTTAATATTTCTAAGAATATTTGCAGCATAGGTTTGCACTTAACAATTAAGAATTAGGGTCCCATTGAGCTTAAAATTCATTCTATTTATTGAAGAATTTGGTGAGTGAGAGGTTAGGATTGAAAGTGGAAGAGAGGTGGAGATTGATTCTTTGGTGATCCATGTGAGGTAATCCAAGTGGTTTAACTCCCATTGGTTAGGGATTTGACTTTCCCTTTTGCAAATGGAGTTGTAATTAGGATTTATTTAATTCCTTTTAATTAATTACTTTAGCCATGCTTTTGATTTGTTTTTGATTGAATTGAATTTATTTGATTTAATTGGCTAAGGAAATTAATGTAATATAGTGATTAAATCACTTAGGAGATTAAATTTGATTTAAATGAATTATGCCAATAAATTGAAGAATTGTCTTGACATAATTAGGGGTATGATCACACTTAGGGAAAATATGGTTTATGGTTAGAGAAGACCAAATTAGGGTGGTTACAATGGTGACCAAGCTAAAAGAAAACTATTTTCCAGAGGAATATGAGATTCAACTCCACAGGAAAAGGAAAAATCTAAAACAAAAAGACATGGATGTGACCTATTTTATAGAGGAATTTCTGAGATTGTGTCTTAGGTCCAAGCAACAAGAAGAAGAAACAATAAAGGTGGAAAGGTATTTAGGGGGTTTAAAATGGAACATCCAAGAAGAGATAAGTTTATGGATATGAACTACAGTTCAGAGGTGTCACCAATTAGCTCAAAAGGTGGAGGAAAATAATAGAAATAAAGGTGACTCTAACTTCAAAAGTAGAGGTAGAGGAAGAGACCAATGGGGTCAAAGAGGAGGTTATCAAGGTAGAGGCAATAAGCAAAGAAACCAAGGTGAAACCAAATTGACAGAACATAGTAATGAAACTATTCCAAGAGGGGGTTATACCAGAGGTAGGGGTAGTCAAGGAGGCCCTAGTAGAGGAAGAGGGTCAGGTAGAAGCAACTCATACTTTGCAAGTATGAAGTGTTACAACTGTGTTTAATTGGGCCACCCTACATATAGATGCCCTAAGAAACCTACTACATCAAACCATGAATAGAGAGTTGCATATGCTCATTAGGACACGTCAAGTGTCAAGGCACTTGAATTTGATCGTATAGAATCAGAGGTAGGAGAAAATCTCATGTTTAGGAGAGTGTTGATAAGACAACCAATCAAAGATGAACCCAAGCATAGGAGGGCTTTGTTCAAGATAAGATGCAAGATTATTGGCAAAGTTTGAAAAGTGATTGTGGATTCTAGTTCCACAAACTACATCATATTAAAGGAGGAAGTAAACAAAGTCAAGCTAACCAAAGTACCTTATGTAAATCCACACAAGGTGACATGGTTAAATAAAGGCCAAAGTGTGTTGGTGAATGAACAAACTTGGGTTGAGTTTTCTATAGCAGGATATAAGGACAATTTTCTTTGTGACATCTTACCAATGGATGCTTGCCATTTTCTATTAGGAAGGTCATGGAAATATGACAGTGGGGTAGTGTATGATGGGAAAGAGAACTCCATAACATTCAAGAAAGGAGGAAAAACCTTCAAGATTCAGTCTCTGTTGGAAGAGGATTAACTACAACCCAAGACTCCTAGCATTTTATTGTGTAGTGGAAAAGAGTTTGTAAACAACCTTAAGGATGAAGATAATGAAGGATATACTATTGTTCTAAAGCCTAAGGAAGAAGAAAATCCTGTCAAGGAACCATTACCATCAGAGATTCAAGAATTACTTGTGAAGTATAAAGATATAGTAAGTGATGGAACCCCTGTAACCTTACCTCCTTGAAGAGTGATAAGCCATCAGATAGACTTTGTACCTGGTGCATCATTTCCTAATAAGGCAACTTACAATCTCACCCCTGATCAAAACTTGGAAGTGGCAAGACAAGTGCAAGAACTCTTAGATCAAGGGTTGATTAAGAAGAGTATTATCCCATGTGCAGTCTCGATTGTGTTGGCATCCAAGAAGGGAGGAAAATGGAGACTTTGCATAGACTCAAGGGCCATAAACAAAATTACTATAAGGTATAGATTCCCCATACCTAGAAATGAAGACTTAATGGATTGTCTTGGAGGGGCAATGTACTTTACTAAGCTAGATTTGAAAATTGGTTATCACCAAATCAGAGTGAAGGAGGGAGATGAATGGAAGACATCGTTTAAGACCACATATGGGTTGTATGAGTGGCTTGTGATGCCATTTGGGATCACAAATGCTCCTAGCACATTCATGAGGCTCATGAATGAAGTGCTTAAAGATCACATAGGGAATTTTGTAGTGGTATATCTTGATGATATACTTATTTTTAGCAAAACAAGAGAGGAGCATATCAAGCATCTAGAGACTGTATTACAGAGGCTACATGAAGAAAAGCTAGCCATCAATCTTGAGAAGTGTGAATTTTTAAAGAAAGAAATATTTTACTTGGGCTTTGTAGTGTCCAAGGGGTCCTTGAAGATGGATCAAGACAAAGTTGTAGCTATCCTAAACTGGCCACCACCTACCACAGCAACTAAGGTAAGAAGTTCCATGGGTTAGCCCAATTTTATAGGAAATTTATTAGGAATTTCAGTGGTATTTGTGCACCGTTGTTAGATACCATCAAGGGTGGGGTGAAAACCAAGTTTAGGTGGACCTTAGAAGCAGAGAAAGCCTTTGAAATGTTGAAGGAGCAAGTAGCAACACAACCTGTCCTAAAATTGTCTAGCTTTGAAAAATTGTTTATAATAGAGTGTGATGCAGGTGGTATGGTAGTAGGGGGTGTGTTAAGCCAAGAGGGTAGGCCAGTAGCCTTCTTTAGTGAAAAATTAAATGAAGCCAAGAAGAAGTACTCTTCTTATGACTTGGGATTGTGTGCCTTAGTTTAGTCACTTAGAAAGTGGAGGCATTACTTACTACCCAAGGAATTTGTAGTGTTTACTGACAACCAAGCCCTTAGCTATATCAATACCCAAGATAAATGAAGAAATAGACACCTAAAGTGGATGGAATACCTTCCAGCATTCACATTAATAATTAAGCACAAGAAGGGGCAATTGAACAAGGTTGCAGGTACACTAAGTAGGAGGTTGTTTTCTGTTCAAGAAGTTTAGTTGAATAGCATTAGGATAGAGAGTTTTAAAGATCTCTACAAGGAAGATGATGACTTTGTTGAAGCCTACAAGGTGTGTATTGATTTTCAGAATCATTTCCATAGCAATTTTTCTGCTTTTACTTTGCAAAATGGACTCTTATTTAAGGGTAACTAGTTATGTGTGCCAAGGGGTTCAATGAGAGATAATCTCATACAAGAGAAGCATAATGGGAGCTTGAGTGGTCATTTTGGTGTGAACAAGACCTTGAAGCTTGTGCAAAGGTTTTACCATTGGCCAAAGTGTTGGCAAGTTGACACTCAGGGTTTATATGACTAGTTTTGTGTTTTCATTATGGCAAGAAAGTCATATGAAGTTTTGACAAGTAAGTTCACAAACTTTGAAGATCAAGATTTGGCTAAGTATAGAAAATAGAACAGAACCAAGATATTCAGTTGATCAGAGCACCAACACATGTGTGTATGATCGAGCTAGAATATGCACCTTTATACTTAAGCTTTATGATATGTTATTAAGATTAGTCTATACACACATGGTAAGATATGATAGTAGAGAGAAGTTACAACAAGTTCAAGTGCCACTAGCAGTTCAACAAATAGAACATGAAGCAAACTTTAGATTTTGATTAGCATAAAATATTTTTTTTTTTTAATTGCCATGCGCCTATTGTAATATGTTTGTAATAATGTCTTTAACACTCATGTAAACATGCTTTAGCCAATTCATTTGGAAGTGTTGTGTATGTTGATTTTTGGCCGACTAAGGTCTTGTTTTTGGTCGCATCTATTTAGGCATGTATATATACTTAACATGTAATTTTGTATCAAGTGTGTGAGTGGAAAATATGTAGAAAGATATCCAGAAGAACAACATAAAAAATTAGTATCAGATAGAGCTCTTCAAGAGATTAGAGCATCAGCGCATAAAGAGAACTGAGCAGACAACAGTGTCATAACAACAGTTCATCTTTTGATATAGTGTATATCTATTATCTGAAGGTTGTAGCCTTCATCCTATTGGGTAGTGAGCTATGGTAGTGAGCCATTCACCTTTAACAGGTTTTTGTAAAGACTCCTAACAGGGTCATTGTACTTTTATTTTAAAGACTGCTCCTAACATGTCAAAGGAACTCTAACAAGTTCATAAGACTAGTACAATCATTTGTGGGTACTAATTCTCACTGGGGTTTTCCTCTGATCAAGGTTTCCCCATAAACATATCGTGTGTTATGTTTCATTTTTTTTATCTATTTGATTTAAGTTTCAAGTTACTGGGATAAATATAATTGACAAACACTGATTTACCCCCCCTCTCAGTGTTTCTAACAATTGGTATCAAAGCTTTGGTCCTCTGAAAGAGAGTTTAACCACTTGAAGAGATCATGGATTCAATAAAAGTGAAACATCTAAAAAATAATCTTGAAGCAGCCCTTGATGATCTTGACAAATCTGAAAAATAAAATGAAGAACTAAAACTAAAAGTTGATGGCTCCCAAATTCTTATCAAAAAATTAAGAAAAGTTTTGAAAGATTTCTCTACGAATGATTTGGGAAAATTGGTCAAAAAAATGAATGAAGAAAACATGTCTCTGAAGGACAAGATTGAAGATCTAAATGAATAGCTAACAGATAGCCTAACAACTATTGAAGAAATGACCAAAGAAAGTAAACAATTAGATGAAGAACTTATCCAAGAAAATATGAAGATCTTGGAGTCGGAAAACATCTAGAAAAAGATAGAATCTGAATTGACAGAAGCAAAGAATCATATTGAAAAAATACACACAAGCTCTGATCTAATTCAATCACAACTCTATGCACAAAATTTAAGAGGAGATAATTTTGGTGTTGGATATAGTGTAGCATAAAGTGAAACCAATATAATACAAGAAAGTAAGAAAGTACAATAAAAATCTACAGAAGTAAAGGCTACTGAGAATCTTACAGAAGCTAGAGCAGAATCATCTAAAGATGAACACAAGATAGTTAACAAAACATGTTATGCTTTTAAGAAGCATGGACATTTGGCAAGAGATTGTAAAGAGGTAAGACCCTTCAATGGCTATTGTTATTCTTGTAATAAATTTGGTCATAGGGATATACATTGCAGAACTAGTCAAAGAAATCAATCACAACAGAACCAAAGAAATCTGACTCAATACAATCAGATAAATCAACCTCAAGGAAACTATCATAACATTACATGTCACATATGTAATTATAATGGACACACAACCAAGCAGTGCAACATGTTAAACAATATCAATAGACCTCCAATCATTTGTCACTCATGTAACAAAGCTGGACATAGCTCAAGGTTTTGCATATCTAGAACACAAAGATAAGAAAAGCCTAAAGGATCACTGTTTGAATAATCTGGAGAAGTCAAGTTTGTAAAAGCTAAAGAATATTTAGGTAAAATATGGGTTGAAGTAAAGAAAGATGATGATGTTAACAAGGTTGTAGATGCATCCATAGTGGATGCAACTTCTACTTCTGGTTAGTTGACCCTCATGGTCTTAGGGGGAGCTATTCAAGCTCTAAACCCCTGTGTGACTGGTATACTCACCTCTAAGTATGTGCCTATTGATTCATGTATTTGGTCATGAATTGAGAAAGTATGCATAGATGCACAGCTTGTACTTCGACAAAAACAAAGATTGAAATTCTCAGTGGAAATCGCGTTATGACAACAAGCATTAAATGCAGTAACTTATATATAAGTCAGTAAAAGAACTTATATCTTCACTTTTCATTCAAGAATGAGCATATAGATAGCACAAGAGAAATAAGCATCAAAGTGTTGAAGGATAACCTTTGGTTGGTTAAAAAAATGAGTTGAAGTTGAAACAGTACCCTAGCACAGACGCGTCATTTCAAAACTCCAGTAAAACCCTACTTAAGAAATCAACAAGTAAGTATGGAAACCCCTATAGTCTTTGAAATCACTGAAATGAAGAGATTCATGTTTAAAAAGCATCCATTCAAGTCAGTGCTAGATGATGTAGAAGGGGCATTCTCCAAGACTCCATTAGGAGTCGTGCATGTAGAGGACATACGCGCTTACATCTACTATAAGAAGGAGTCTATTGGTGACAATAGAATAACAACCCTCATGTCATCAATGATGAAACCTGATTACTCATTCAAGGATGAATTCTCACTTCTCACTGATAACCCTATTTTTGAGTATACAAATGCGCATGAGTTCTATGAACTAGAATGGGTTAAAATTCTACTTAGTAGGATTCATGATGATATGTTTTGGATTGGTGAAGTTATTGTCCACATTACTATTGACCTCATTCATGAGATGACCACACTCTCTAAGGTTGGACATGTTCTTCCCACTGGAAAGGATGTCAAGAAAGAGGTTGAGAAAGCATGCTTATCTAGAAGCGATAGGCACAGGATGACTGTTGATCCTATTGTGGAAAAAGACATCAAGCTCATCACCATGATACTTAGCTACAAGTTTTAGCATGCTAGCATACTTAATAGTGTATCCATAGCTATAGTTCTAGCAACAATAAGGATGGAAAGAGATAACACAAAATATAATCTTTGTGAGATATTGTGCATACAACTAATTGAGAACATTAAATCTATCAAGCATGATAGAAGCAAAATATTCAGATTTGGCTCATTGATTATATACTTATACTTCCACATTGTTGGTAAGGTCTCTAATCTTTACCTAGAGAGGAGAAAACCTACTTTGTCTCAAATTTCATTAAAAGCCACATCAGAAAGTAGTGTAAAGGGTTAGAAACACTGAGAGTGGGGGGGGGGGGGAATTAGTGTTTGTCTAATTNTTACCTAGAGAGGAGAAAACCTACTTTGTCTCAAATTTCATTAAAAGCCACATCAGAAAGTAGTGTAAAGGGTTAGAAACACTGAGAGTGGGGGGGGGGGAGAATTAGTGTTTGTCTAATTATTACTTTTCAGCAACTTAAACATAAATCAAACATACATTGAATGAAGCTTAAAATAAGAACTCATAACACAAGATATGATTATGGGGAAACCTTGATCAGAGGAAAACCTTTGTGGGAATTAGCACCCACAAATATTGTACTAGGTATAATGAACCTGTTAAAGTTCCTTTTCCCTGTTAGAAGTAGTCTTTACAATATGAGTACAATGACCTGGTTAAAGGTCTGACCCTATTAGGAGTCTTTTAAAAAACCCTGTTAAAGGTATATGGCTCACTACCTAGGTTCACTGCCCAATAGGATGAAGGCTACAACCTTCTGAAAGATGATATACACTATATCAAAATGAACTGTTGTGATGACATTGCTGTCTGATCAGTTCCGTGTATGCGTGAATGCTCTTACTCTCTTGAAGAGCTATATCATATACTGACTTCATCATACTACTCTTCTATATCTTCCTCTTGCATAATACTGAACACTTGTAACATAACTTTACATTACATACTTATATGTTCATATCTGAATAGGCGTGACCCAAAACAAGACTCTTAGTCGGCCCTAAAACAAAATACACAACACTTCTGAACAATTCGTCTTAAGCATGTTTACTACAATGCTAATTACATCATTAAAAAAATATAACCAAAGGTGCTTAGCCATTACATAAAAAAATAATTCATGTTGATCAAAACACTAGTCGGCTTCCATGCTCTGTCTTCTGGACTGCTGGTCTACTGATTTGTCTGTAACTTCTCTGTACTATTGTTCCATACTATGCATGTCTAGATGTAGTATGTACACATGTCATAGAACATATATATGAATGCACATAAGCTGAATCAATCTCTCACATGTGCGTTGATGTGCTGATCGTTGAATATCTCTGTCTGCCCTATTTTCCATGCTTATTCATTTTGTCTTTCATGACAGAAACTAAGCATGAATTTTTTGCCATGATGACAACACAAAATGAGTCATGGATCCTCAGGAAGTCAACTTGCCAACAATCTCCCCCTTTGTCATTTATGGCAACAAAGGAATGTGACCAGGTTTCTCAAAATGACATAACACAAAAAATGACTATATATCATAACATCTTATTGATATATACATATACTTCTCCGCATATACACATTCTATATTCTCCCCCTTTGATATTAATGACAAAGGTGTACAAAAACTTGTAATTCTTCTACATAATTATTCCATGTAAACTTTAGGGTACACAATCTGAAGAGATTGGATCTCTTTCTACTAGAATACTTTCATTGCATCAACTGTCTGAAGATGTGCGCATAGGGCATAAGTCAGTTTCTCCATCTTCATAAAATCCATGCATGGACCTTGATCATATGTTACAATGGTGGCATGAATCTATTTGATGTTCTCATTTAAGACTGGTAGAGATGGTGCAAGTGCATTTCTCAACTGAGTTTGCCTTATTCTTATCTTGCTGATCTCCAACTTATCTTTTTCAATCTTGACTAACTGCCTTTGATAAACATTGTTGTAGATTTTCATGTCTTGCGTGGATGTTTCAAATTATTTCCTAATGCTGTCTACCATGATCTCTGCCTCTTCTACCTTTTTAATGTGCTCAGTGGTGAACTTCACTTTGTCCATGCAGTTTGCTATGACTTTGTTTCCCTTAGCTACCAATTCTTTCAATATAGATTGCCCAATTTTTAAGGATTTTAGGTCTAAGGTAAAATTCTTTACCAATTCATTTAATCTCTCCTTCTTATATTCATCTTCTACAATTTTAGTAGCAAAGTCTACTAAACTTGTAAAGTGTGATTTAAAGTTTGTTAAGATGTTGTCCACATCTTCAACAGATTGAACTTTGGATACTTTCTTGTCAGTATGCACTAAGTCATTCAATATGTTAACTAATTCCAAAAAGCGAGCATTTCTCATCACTTGTTTCTCCTTTGCTTTTTCCATAGCAAGAACGCTGATCTTGATTAGGTCTTCTTCTCCCCATGAATCCATACTTGCTGAATCAGGAGTTAACCTTGACAACAATGAAGTAGATGGTTGAGTGGATGGTGAGAATATAGTATTCTGATTGGTATCCATACATTCAATCTTTATTGGTATCTCTTTTATTGGTGTCTCATCACCTTTTTCTTCATTCAAGTCAATTGGATCATTGGAGGGAACTTCATCTTGTTGTGAAGATGTATCGTTAGTGCACATTTCTTCAGTGCTTACAAAAGCTTTATCAACTTTGTCCATGTATTTTTCAGATGTTGTCATGGATATCTTGATATTGTCAACTACTATAGTATCTTCTGAGTCTTTATCTATATCAGAAGTTATTGTCACTGTGGGCGCTGAAACTTATGGACCTGTTATAGGTTCTTTCTGTATCATTGGTTTTGTAACCTGTTTGGGAGGAGCTGGAGTTACCTTTTTATTAGGCGCTATTGATGGATACATGTGTCTATCCATAAACACTTGTGCAAATGCCTTTTCAGTCTCTTTACCTATCTGCTCATACGCTTTGTTCATAATGTATAAAGTCCTTGTCTTGGTTCTGAGATGAGGCTTCACCAGATCTAATAGAATTGTTTTCTCATCATGTGTGCATACAAGGAGAAGAGTATCCAATGTTTCTTCTCTAATCCTAATGTCTTCCTCTATTTCATGTCTTTTCATGATCTCTAGTATCTTCCATAACTTATCAGGTATCACTATTTTGAGTTCAAGAATAGAATTCTTAAACTTGATCATATGAGATATGATCATAGAATGTATCTCAGTCTTATCCATCTCTTGATACTTGTCATATACTTTAGAAAGTGTATCTAATTTCCCTTCATTTACAATCCCGTTCTTCAAAAAATTTAGACTAGGTCTAAATCCTACCTCAGGAGGAGCTTGAGTATTCCTTGCTTTGCTCTGAGTGTTCCTTGACGATGGATGATTTGTGGGCACCTTGTTTCCTTACTCTAGTCTTATTGCTTGGTATAGAAGGTGGAGATGAGTCTAGATCAATAGTGGTAGAGGGCATAGAGGTTCTCTCTACTTTCTTCTTCTTTTGGATCTCTTCAGTCATCTCAAGTTCTTTTTCTATCTTGGCTTCTCTAGCTTTGTCAAGATCTTCTTGAGTGACTCCATGAACTTTTAGAATGTTGGATGTTATCTTCGATGTCTTTCTTTTATTATCAGCACTGTATAAGATAGTATCCACTTCATTGGTCTTCTCTCTGTAAGTGCCCCACCTAGGCTCATTTGGATCTTTGGGCATAGACAATAGAACTTGTGCATATCCTTCTAACACATGTTCTTCCACTTCATAACCAAGAGGATGAATCCATTTGGTTCTAGGTTCGACAGCCTCCATGCAAGTGCAATCTATTTCTACCATGAAACATATGGTATCCTTATATTTGTCAACTATCTTCTCAGATAATCTGAACCTATTCTACATCTTGATCCTAAATGTCTTGATATCCATATCCATGGCATCCCTTACACTGCTCTCTAAAGTGGCCTTAAGATAAATCTGAGACATTGTGGGTTTGCTCCTATCTAGGTAAAGGTTTGCAACCTTTCCAACAATATGGAAATACAAGTAGATGATCAAAGATCCAAACCTGAATGTCTTGCTCCTATCATGTTTGATGATTCGAATGTTGTCAATCAATTGAGTGCGCAAGATCTCACATAGGTTGTATTGAGTGTTATCCTTCACCATTCTGATAGCTACTAGGATTATTGCTACAGAGACACTGTTCAACCTTCTTGATTGATGAAACTTATACCCAAGTATCATAGTTAGAAGTTTTATGTCATCTTCCTTGATAGGATCAACTATCATCCCGTGCTTGTGACTTCTAGATAGGCAAACTTGTTCAATTTTCTTCTTGACATCCTTGCCAGTAGAAAAAACTAGTCCAGTCTTAGGGAGTCTAGTTAATTCATGGATTAGGTCTATAGTGATGCGAACAGGAACCTCACCAATCTAGTAAAGATCATCATGTATTCTACTTAGCAAAATATTCACCCATTCTGGCTCATCAAACTCATGTGCATTAGAGTATTCAAAAATAGGGTTATCAATCAAGTCTACGAACTCATCCTTGAATGTGTAATCAGGTTTCATCATAGATCCCATATGAGTGGCTATGCTGATATCTTTTACTATTTCCTTCTTACAGTAAACATATGCATGGATATCTTCTACGTGAACAACACCTAATGGGGTTTTGGAGAAAGCTCCTTCCACATCATCTAGTATGGATTTGAATGGATGCTTCTTGAATACAAATCTCTTCCTCTCTACATTATCAAATACAACTAGAGTTTCCATACTTACTTGGAACTTGATTAAGTAGGGTTTCACAAAATTCTAAAATGGCATGACTACTAGGGTTCTATTTCAACTTCTTATCCATTTTCTTAACTGCCAAATCTGTTATGCTTCTATGCCTTGATGCCTAGTGCTCTAGTGCTCTCCAAATTTTGTGATATTGAATGTAAGTATGAAGAAGATCAAACACTTACTTTCTTTTATAAAATCTACCGCATTTAATGTTTGCAACCATACGCAAATTAATCAGAGATTTTGCAACTTTGATCTTGATGGATTTGAGACAATGCGTGTATGCATACTGCAATATTATGTGCTTATAACCATGAATCCATAAGCGCATACTTGGAGGTGAGTATACCAACCATGCAGGGGTCCTGAGCTAGAATAGCTCCCCCTAAGACCAAGAAGGTCTATTCAAGCAGAAGTAGAGGGAGCATCCATTGTGGATGCATCAACTACTTTGACAACATCATTGTCCTTCTTTACTTCAACCCAAATTTTGCTTGAATATTCTTTTGCTTGAACAAACTTGACTTCTCCTTCTTCTTCAAATAGTGATTTCTTAGGATCCTCTTTCTTTTGAGTTTTGGATCTACAAAACCTTGAGATGTGTCCATCCTTTCCACATGCATGACAAATGATAGGAGGTTTTATGTTCTTGTTCATCATGTTGCATTGCTTTGCTGTGTGACCATTGTAGTTACATATCTGACATGTAGTGTTTCAAAAATTTCTTTGAGGTTGATTTCTTTGATTGTTTTGATTCATTCTTCTTTTATTTGTTCTGCAATGTATAGCCCTGTGACCAAACTTATTACAGGAGTAACAAAAACCATTGAAGGGTCTTACCTTTTTGCAATCTCTTGCCAAATGACCATCCTTGTTACATGCATAACGAGTTCTATTAACTTGGTTGATTTCCCCTTTAGGTGGATCTATTTTAATCTCTTCAACTTTCAATCTAAGTTCTTCATTTTCTTTTTCAGATCTATCAAGATCTTCAAGAGCTGCTTCAAGATTCTTTTTCAAATGTTTTTCTTCTGCTGAGTCCATGATCTCCTCAAGTGGTTAAAATTATTTGTTGAGGACCAGAGCTCTGATACCAATTGTTAGAAACACTGAGAGGGGGGGGGGGGGGGGATTAA
>MU228154.1:1701949-1720518 GCA_018584345.1 Thuja plicata | reverse complement strand
GGGGGGGGGGGGGTGAATTAATGTTTGCCTATTTATTAATTTACAGCAACTTAAACATAAATCAAACATACATTGAATGAAGCTTAACATAAGAACTCATAACACAAGATATGATTACGAGGAAACCTTGATCAGAGGAAAACCCCAGTGGGAATTAGCACCCACAAATATTGTACTAGGTATAATGAACCTGTTAAAGTTCCTTTTCCCTTTTAGAAGCAGTCTTTACAATATGAGTACAATGACCTGGTTAAAGGTCTGATCCTATTAGGAGTCTTTTACAAAACCTTGTTAAAGGTATATGGCTCACTGCCCAATAGGATGAAGGCTACAACCTTCTAAAAGATGATATACACTATATCAAAATGAACTGCTATGATGACATTGCTGTCTGATCAGTTCCATGTATGCGTGAAAGCTCTTACTCTCTTAAAGAGCTATATCATATACTGACTTCATCATACTACTCTTCTATATTTTCCTCTTGCATAATACTCGACACTTGTAACATAACTTTACATTACATACTTATATGTTCATATCCGAATAGGCATGACCCAAAACAAGACTCTTAGTCGGCCCTAAAACAAAATACACAATGCTTTTGAACAAGTCAGCTCAAGCGTATTTACTACAATGCTAATTACATAATTACAAACATATAACCAAAGGCGCTTAGCCATTACATAACAAAATAATTCACGCTGATCAAAACACTAGTCAACTTCCATGCTCTATCTTCTGGACTGCTGGTCTACTGATCTGTTTGTAACTTCTCCGTACTATTGTTCTGTACTATGCGTGTCTAGATGTAGTATGTAAACATGTCATAGAACATATATCTGAACACACATAAGCTGAATAAATCTCTTGCACATGCGCTAATGTGATGATCACTGAATATCTCTGTCTGCCCTATTTTCTATACTTAGTCATTTTGTCTTTCATGAAAAAAACTAATCATGACTTTGTTTCCATGATGACAACACAAAATGAGTCATGCATCCTCAGGAAGTCAACTTTCCAACATAAAGGAATCTATGGATATGGAGATCAAGATATTCTGGATCAAGATGTAGAAGAGGTTTAGAATACCAGAGAAGATAGTTGAAAAATACAAGGACACCATATGCTTCATGGTGGAAATTGACTATACTTGCATGGAAGCAGTTGATCCAAGAACCAAATGGATTCACCCACTAAAGATCCAAAAGAGCCTAGATGGGGTACATACAAAGAGAAGACAAATCAAGTTGATTCTGTCCTATATAGTATAGACAATAAGAGGAAGGCATCAAGGATTACATATAACATCTTGAAAGTTCATGGTGTCACCCAAGAAGACCTAGATAAAGCTAGGGAAGCTAAAATTGCAAGAGAACTTAAGAAAACACTTGCAAAAGTCAAAATAGAGAAATTGAATGATATCCACAAGAAGAAAAAGAAGTCAAATGAGAGTACATCTACACCCTCTACTACTATTGACCTGGAATCCTCTCCACCTTCAGTACCAAGAAAGATAACTAGAAGAAGGAAGCAAGTTCCCACAGGTCACCCATCCTCAAGGACAACACAGAGAAAATTAAAGAATACTCAAGCCCCTCTAGAGGTAGGATTCAGACCTAGTCTTGAGATCTTAAGGAAAAAAATCATTAATGAAGGAAGACTAGATTAAATTACAAATGTCTATGACAAGTACCAAGATATAGATAAATTAGAAATACATTCTATGATTATCTCTCATATGATCAAGTTTAAAAGGTCAGTTTTGGAACTTAAGACGGTCATTCTAGACAAAGTATGGAACATACTAGACTTATTGAAAATACAAGCAATAGAAGAAGATATGAGGATGAGAGAGGAAACATTAGATAATATTCTCCCTGTTTGCTCACATGATGAGAAGGAAATACTGTTATATCTGGTAAAACCTCATCTAAGAACCAAAACAAGAACTCTTCACATTATGAACAAAGAGTATGAGTTGGTTGGTAAAGATACTAAAAGAGCATTCGAGAAAGTGTTTTTAGATAGAAACATGTATCCATCAATGACGCCTACTACAAAAGTGACTCCATTTCCTTCTAAACAAGAAAAAGAACCAAAGATTCTTAATGTGCCTATGACAGGTCCATAGGATTCTGTGCCCAAAGTTCCATCACCCTCTGACACAGTCAAAGATCCAGATGAAACCATTGTGATCAATGATGTTAAGATAACAATGACAGCTTCAAATAATGATTTGAAAAAATTTGAAAAAGTAATTGTCAGCACTGAAAAATAAGAGAAGGTATGCATTGATAATAATCCCTTGCAGCAAGATGAAGTTATTTCTAAAGATTCAACAGATTTGAATAATGAGGAAGATAATCAAACTAATGAACCACCCTCTATGGAGATCCCAGTGGAAAGTGAATATATGGATGTTAGTCAAAATGCTATATTCACTCCATCTATCAAACCATCAATATCATTGTTGTCAATTTTGACCCCTAACTCAACAAACCTAGATGCATGGGGAGAAGAAGACTTGATCAAAATCAGTGTATTAGCCATGGAGAAAGCCAAAGAGAAAAAAAATTATGAGAAATCCTCTCTTTCTTGAGTCAGTAAACATTTTGAATAACCTAGTTCCAATAGAGAAGAAATTGGCAAATATTTAGTCAGTTGATGATGTCAATAGAATCTTGACAAGCTTCAAAGAAAACTTCACAAGTCTAGTAGATTCAACTACTAAAACTAGAGAGGATAAGTAAAAAAAGGGAAGATTGGATGAAGTGATAAAGAACTTCTCATTAGATCTCAACTCATTGAAGATTGGTCAAACAATTTTGAAATAGTTAGCAACAAAAGGTAGGAAGGTGATAGCTAACTGTATGGACAGAGGCAAATTCACTTCTAAGTACATCAAGAAGATTGAGGAAGCAGACATCTTGGTTGAAAACATAAGGAAATCAGTTCAAACATCCTCCCAAAAAATCAATATCTGCAACAATATCTATCAAGGGAAGATAGACAAGATTGAAAAATCCAAGATAGAGATCAACAAGATAAGGACTAGGCAAACCCAACTGAGAAATGCCCTTGTGCCCTCCTTAGCTGTATTAAATGAGAACATCAAATAGATTGATGCAAATATTGTCACATATGATCAAGGACCCTGCACGGATCTGACAAAAATGGAGAAGCTCACATATGCATTATGCGCCCATCTTCATACTGTGTATGCACTCAAGGCATTTTGGCAGCAATAAATCAAGAATCTTCAGATTGCATACCCAGATGTATACTTGGAGTAAGTACTTAGGGAATTTAATTTTTTTCACATTTGTCATTAATGTTAAAGGGGGAGTAGTGTATATAAAGGAGTATGATTTATATAGCCGAAGGTATGATGTACAGTAAACTTACAGTTTGTTTTTTGTTAAATCAAAGATTAGTAACTTGGCCACATTCCTTTGTTTCCATTAATGACAAAGGGGGAGATTGTTGGCAAGTTGACACTCAAGGTTTATATGACTAGTTTTGTGTTGTAAATATGGAAACAAAGTCATATGAAGTTTTGAAAAGTAACTTCACAAACTTTGAAGATCAAGATTTGGCTAAGTATAGAAAACATAATAGAACAAAGATATTCAGTTGATCAGAGCACCAACACACGTGTGTATGATCGAGTCAGAATATGCACCTTTATGCTTAATATTTATGATATGTTATTAAGCTTAGTCTATATATGCATGGTAAGATATGACAATACAAAGAAGTTATAGCAAGTTCAAGTGCCACTAGCAGTTCAACAAATAGAACATGAAGTCGACTTCAAATTTTGATTAGCGTATACTATTTTGTTTTGTAGTGGACATGCACCTATTGTAATATGTTTATAATTATGTCTTTAACACTCATGTAAACATGATTAAGCCAATTCATTTGGAAGCGTTGTGTATGTTGATTTTGGGCCGTCTAAGGTCTTGTTTTTGTTCGCGTCTATTCAGGCATGTATATATACTTAACATATAATTTTGTATCAAGTGTGTGAGTGGAAAATATGCAGAAAGATATCCAAAAGAAGAGAATAAAGAAATCAGTATGAGATAGAGCTCTTCAAGAGATTAGAGTATCAGCGCATAAATGAAACTAATCAAACAACAATGTTATAATAGTAGTTCATCTTTTGATATAGTGTATATCTGTTATCTAAAGGTTTTAGCCTTCATCCTATTGGGTAGTGAGTCATTCACCTTTAACAAGTTTTTGTAAAGAATCCTAACAGGGTCATTGTACTTACATTATAAATACTACTCCTAACAGGGCAAAGGAACTCTAACAAGTTCATAAGACTACTACAATAATTTGTGGGTACTAATTCCCACCGGGGTTTTCCTCTGATAAAGGTTTCCCTGTAAACATATCTTGTGTTATGTGTCAATGTGTTATGCTTCATTTGTTATCTATTTGATTTAAGTTTCAAGTTGCTGAAATAAATATAATTGACAAAAACTGATTCACCCCCACTCTCAGTGTTTCTAACACAAAGTTGATATGTGACTAGGTATGTTGAGCAATGTGTAGTGTGCATGAAAGCCAATGGAGGAATAAGAAATGAAGGTTTGTACCAACCATTACTAGTCCCAAATAAGCCATGGAAGTGTGTGAGAATGGACTTCATAGTGATTTTACCCAAGAAAAAATAGGGATATGACAACATTTATGTTGTGGTTGAAAGATTTAGTAAAATGGGTCATTTTATACCTTGCAAGGCTACTCATGATGCTACATATATAGCATATTTGTTATTTAAGGAGATTGTGAGGAACCATGAACTGCCCCTAAGCATTGTACCAAATAGAGATGTCAAATTTATGAGCCATTTCTGGAAAACATTGTGGAATAGATTGGGTACTAATCTTTCATTTAGTCCAGCCTACCATCCTCAGATAGATGGCCAAACTGATGTGGTTAACAAAGTGTTGGGTAAATTATTAAGGTGCCTCACTAAAGAGTATGATGAGACATGGGATGTCGTCATTCCCCAAGCAGAGTATGCATATAATAATAGCAAGAACAGAACAACAAGGAGAGACCCATTTGAAGTTGTTTATGGGATGCACCTAAGGGGTGTGTGTGAGCTTCAAGATCTTGGAGTCATGGAGTATGGGAGTGGTCATTCTGAGGACTTCACTCAAACCATGAAGGAGATCCAAGAACATGTTAAGAAGACCATACAAGATAGTACATAAAATTTGAAGGCCAAAGTAGATGGAAAGAGGAGAGACATTCAATTTGAGATAGGTGGCTATGTGATGGTTCATTTGAAAAAATCTAGGTTGCAGAAGGGTGTGCCTACTAAACTTCATATGAAGAGGGTAGGACCTTGCAAGATCATAGCCAAGTATGGGGATAATGCATACAAGATAGATCTACCTTTAGATTTGAGCATATCTCCTATTTTTAATGTCCAAGACTTGATCAAATTTAAAGGGTCTTTAGTTGAGGTTGACCAAAATAGTCTAGGGATTAGTAGTGATGTTGACCCTACTGTATTACCTCCCAATCCATAGCTAGAAGTAGAAAAGGTTTTGGATTCAAGGGTTAAGACATCTACAAGGCACAAGGTGTACATGGTGTAGGATTTGAGACAAACAAATCCACAGTTCACTAAGAACCCCTGCATGCAAATGAAATATTACAGGAAGGAAGCCGAAGAGACAAAAAGAAAAGCTTGGAAAATATCAAGTGGTGTGAGAGAAATTCTATTCCAAGATCATTAAAAAATAATTACAAGAGTTCAACCTAAAAGGTTAATGAAACCCTAAAAAGGTAAAAAACTAGGTTGCACATAATAATTAATATAAATATTAATTATATGCACCTAAGAGACAACTTAAGTAAAATAGAGTAATAAAAAACTTAAATAATTAAATAAAAGTGATCTAATTATTAAGTGAAGAAATAATTACTCTAACACCCCCCCTTAAGTGAAGCTTAGGAGGTAAGCTAACCTAGAATAGCTATGAAAGAAGGAAATGGGTCTCGGAAACAAGGCCTGATCAGGTACCTAATACAAGGAAATCTCTGTAAATCAGAGACAAAGGAGAAAACCCAGTGGGAAAAACCCCTCACCAAAAAGAGATAGAAAAAAAATTCTAAAAACAACATGAAGGAAGGAAGGCCTTAAGAAGACCCCCCAAGGAAAACTTCCATCACCCCAAGCATAGAACGCAACTGAAGATAGCACAGAGATGCAAAAGGTTTGGTGAAGATGTCAGCAACCTGTGCATCAGTGGGAATGTACTCCAAAGTGAGAAAACCATCTTGAATCTACTGACGGATGAAATTCATATGAAGCTCAATGTGTTTAGTGCACTAATGCTCCATTGGGTTGCGAGAAATGTGAATAGTACTTTGATTATCGCACGACAGAACAGTGGGACAATCAGGAGGAAAACCAAACTCAGTCATCAACTATCGAAGCCATAAATCTCCTGACTAGCATTCACTGCAGCTCTATACTCAGCCTCTGTAGATGAAAGTGCATGAGAATTCTGCTTCTTGCATGACCATGTGATAGGACCAGAGCCAAGACAAAACACAAAGCCAGAAGTAGACTTCTGATCATCAACATCGCCAGCCCAATCTGAGTCAGTGAAGACAATAATGTGAGGAGCCCTTGATGTGTAATGAATGTCATACATAAAAGTGCCCTGAATGTATCTCAAAAAACACTTGGCAGCTTGCTAATGACTCTCATGAGGCTCTTGTGAAAACTGAGAGACAAGACCAAATGCAAAGGAGAGATTAGGATGTGTGTGTGTCAGGTACAACAAACTGCCAACCAACTATTGATATAATGTAGGATCCACTGAAGGCAAAGTGCAAGAGGTAGACAAGGTAACACCCGACTTAAAAAGTGTGGGAGTAGGCTTGCAAGAAATCATGTAAAAGCACTGAAGCATGTCAAAATCATACTTCTGCTAGTAAACAAAGATCCCAACAAAGGACTAAACAATCTGCAGACCAAGAAAGTAGTGTAATAGACCAAGATCAGTCATCTCTAACTGCTCCATCAATGCGCATTGAACATCCTGAATCATAGAAGATGAGCTACCTATGATGAGAAGATCATCAATATATAGCACAAGGATCAAAACCTCATCCTCAAGACACTGAATGTAGACTGTAGGATAGGAATGGTAGCATGTGAATCCTATAGAAAGAAGAAAGGAGTCCATCTTCTCATACCAAACCCGAGGGGCTTGTTTGAGACCATACAAAGAATGCCAAAGTCTGCAAATCAAGGAGGAATCCTGCACAAATCCCTGAGGCTACTCCATGTAAATCTCCTCAGTAAGATCACCATGCAAGAATGCACTCTTCACATCCATCTAAAAAATGGGCCATCCCTGAGAAGTTGAGGGATAAGACAAGGCGAATAGAGTTCATCTTGGTGACAAGGGAAAATATCTCAGTGTAATCAATACCCTCAACCTATGAGAAACCCTTCACAACAAGACATGCCTTGTACTTATAAATAGAACTATCAGTAGGAAACTTAGTATGATACAACCACTTTCACCACACTAACTTTCTTCCCTTAGGAAGAGAACAAAGATCCCAAGTAAGATTCTTCATCAAAGAAGAATACTCCTCCTCCATAGCACTGTCCCACTCAGGATGTTCTATTGCTACTGAAAATGTCTGAGGATCACCAAAAATAGCATGACTCAGAAGGCTAGAACCCACAATATAAGACCAAGTGTGACAGGAAGTGGGAGGGTCACTAGCTAGAGATCCTGTAGCCTCAAATATAACATGAGCCCATCTAGGCATCTGTGGAGGATCCTATGGTGGAGGTAAATGGGGATCACCAAGATCATTACCCTCATCATCCTTAAAAGAAACTGGAAGGGATGAGGGAGTAGTGGTAAGTGAAGTAGACTCTGGAAGAAGGGTATCTACTGTAGGAAGGTTCTCATCAAACTGGACATCCCATCGAAACAAGACCTCTTTGGAATCAGGATCAAACAACCTGTATGCCTTAACATCCTCGCAGTAGCCAACAAAAATGATGTGTCAGCTCTACTTATCCATTGCTCTCCTTTGAGAATCAGGCACAAATTCCCATGCTTCACTACCAAAAACTCAAAATAAAGATACATCAGGCTTGAAATGAGACCAAGCCTCCTCAGGAGTCATATGTCAAACTACCTTGTGAGGCATCCGATTCTGAATATAGTTGGCACAATTGACTGCCTTTTCCCAAAAGGATGAATGCATGGACCTAGACTGTATCATACAATTATCCATCTCCTAATGTGTTCTGTTCTTTCTCTCTACCACATCATTCTACTGACGGGTGTAGGGCACTAAAAATTGATGCTGAAGACCATGTTTAGAGAAAAAACCTCTGAAAGTTTGGTTCACATACTCCCCCCCATTATCTGTGTGCATCTGCTGGATAGAAAGACTAGATTTTTTCATCAAAAATGTCTTAAAGACTCAAAATGAATCAAAGACACCATACTTGTACTTCAAAAAGTACACCCATGTGTGCCTAGAGAAGTCATAAATGAAAGTAAGCACATATTTGGCACCAGAAAAAGAAGGATTAGAAAATGACATGAGGTCACTATGAATCAACTCCAATGGTGCCAAAGCACGAGTAGCTCATCCCTGAGGAAAAAAGATCCCTATGTTGTTTGCCAAGAACACAACCCTGACAAAAACCATCAGTGCAAGAAATATGAAGAAGCCCAAGAACAAGTGTCTGTGTGCTCATCTGCTGAAGATATCTGTAATTGACATGACCCAAACACTCATGCCAAAGTCTTCTCACTGAATTTGCATGTGCCATAAGACAAGAACCTGTACTATCAGAAGGCTCAAATCCATCAAATATGTATAGGTGAGATGCAAAGTCAACACTCCCAGTAGTCACAATCAAATCAGAATCATGTAAGTCCTGAATAACCACATCATGTGGTGAGAACTCAACTGTCTTACTAGAGCCAGAGTGGCAAATCTGATAGATGGACAATAGGTTCATCGAGATGTCAGGAACAAAAAGAATATCCTGAAGAGAACCCCCAGCTAATGCAACAGAACCAAAACCCAAAATTGAAAGATGTGTTGAGTTTCCAACAACAATCTGTAAAGTAGCACAGGGAGCAAGTGAGGTGACCAACTGCTGAGTGTGAGTCATATGGTGAGAGGCACCAGAATCTAAAATCCAGGTGGGCCCATAAGTTGTTGCTTTTGTAGTAACAGCATGACCTTTCCCTCTAGGGGAGGATGTGGACTAAGGAGAAGAAATGTGATGCTCTTGCATGGATTCCTCTAAAGCCTCCAAATATTTCCAACACCTATAAATGGGATGACCATCCTTGCCACAAAAGCTACAGGTCTCAACTGATTTCTTCTTAGTCTTGGAAGTAGACTCAGTAGACTTTGAAGAAAATTTACCCTTGGAAGGGTTAGCTAGAGGTTTGGAATTAGTTTTGTATGCAGGTTTGGAGGAATACTCACTGCCTGCTGAATCTTTCTTCAGTATGGCTTTCTGTTTTGGTTTCCCCTGTGAAGACTGAGCAACCAATGCTTGGCTTGAAGAGCCAAAAGATTCCATTTGTTGGATCTTTGCCTCTTCCCCTTTCAACCAATCAAAGAATGTCTCAAAGGAAGGCATGGTGTGTCTGGCACCCAAAGCATCCATAGTGGAGTATAAAGTGGAAGAAAAGATTTGATACTATCCTCTCAACTTTGAGAGTATCAAGAAGATACACTCATCATCTGTCTTCGTTTTCCCACATCCCTGTAAAAATGAACACAAAGATTTGAACTTCATGAAGAAGTCCTCAATGGTAGGAAAGCTTGTAGGAGTCAAAGAAGTCAACTCTGCATCAAGCTATAGTGCCCGAAACTCATTAACTATGCCAAACAAATCTGAAAACTTGCCCCAAATAGCCCAAGGAGTGGCCAAACCATCCAGGTGAAACAAGAGACTGTCGGAGATGTTTAGTGCAATCAAGCCCATGGCTTCATCCATTTTTTTTTTGTGTTGAAGAACCTCCAAGGGGAACTACAGGAAAGGTTGGTGCTCATCCAGACATGACCATAAGCCACGTGACATAAGAAGCCTGGTCATGTGTGCTTTCCAGGTGTGATAGTTATGTGGTGTCAGTCGGGCCATAGAAGGGTCTGACATTGAGAGAAGAAGATAGAAGTAGAAGGGTGATTTATGAAGTAAATTATAGAAAGGAAAATGCACCCCCTATAATGTATAATTCTATCACCTGTACACCAAAGAAACAACTATATAAAGCAAAAAAAACAATGAGAAAACCTAGATGCCAGATGTAGAGATGGAGGAAATTGAAGCCTTTACTTTGAAGCCAAAAATAGGAACTCAAATGACCGAATCAGAAAATGATAACAATAGTATCATCTCCGGCTCAGAAAGAGATTTCTGGCGATATTTTTTTTCTAAAAAATGAGACCGTATGCAAAAGTTATGCCCAAATAACCAACTGCACCTCCAAAAAAGAGCTCTCTGGAAAAACACAGAGATGGAAAAAAATTTGACGGTCAAATGACCATCACAACGCCTAGGAAAAAAGTTGACGTTCATCTGCACGTCAAGGGATTGTTTGCCAGAAAAAAATTCCAGTCGCTGGAAAATTTAAAAAAGTCACTGGAAAAGTGGAGATGTTGAAAAGTGATGTCACTATTCGGTAGGTGACATCACTATTGTATAGGCGATAGCGGCCAGGTGGAGGTGGCTTGGCAACCAATAGAGGTGGCAGTCAGGCTACACTGTAGTGGCTCTCAGGTGGCGCTGCATCGGCGGCTGCTGCCAGGCGGCCAGCGGGTGGCGTGTTGGCGGGGGCTGGGTGCGGGTTGAGATAGGGTGGCATGGTGGGCTACGACTGGTTGCGCCATGAAACAACCCTAAATGGGTGTTTTTTTCAATTTTTTTTTTGAATTTTCAGGTCGGGAAGCGTGTTGTACAACCTCGAGGGGCGAATTTTTTTTCCAGAAGCTACTGTGGCCAAATATGGCCAAATTTATATGAAAATTTGATCTCCAGGGCCTTCTGAGCGCAATGGCGGTGTCCATTTTGGCTCAAAGTGCTCCAAAAAAAATGTCTCTTCCAGATTAAAGAAGAAAACCCTAGAGAAGCTATGGTTTTCATCCTTGAATCGCGGCTTCAAGACCTCTAAACTAGGCAGTAGTAGGGAAGCTCTGATACCATGTAGGATTTGAGACAGACAAATCCACAGTTCGCCAAGAACCCCTGCATGCAAATGACTTGTTACAAGAAGGAAGTTGAAGAGATAAAAAGCAAAGCTTGGAAAATCTCAAATGGTATGAGAGAAATTCTATTCCAAGATCATTAAAAAATAATTACAAGAGATCAATCTAAAAGGTGAACGAAACCCCTAAAAGGTAAAAAACTAGGTTGCACATAATAATTACTATAAATATTAATTATATGCACCTAAGAGACGGCTTAGGTAAAATAGAGTAATAAACAACTTAAATAATTAAATCAAAGTGATCTAATTAATAAGTGAAGACATAATTACTCTAACACATGGAGCATCTTATCAAGTAGAAGAATAAGTCAGTATTAGAAGCAACATGGATTGCGTCTACAAAATTCAAGGTGGGAATCTCTGAAGACATTTTGTCCATAGGAGTGACATGACTTTCCTTTGTGGGGAAGTATGGTGCAGGAGCACCTAGGTAAGGCTAGATGGTAACCTAGGGCTTCTAGTTAGATTTTTGGCTTGTAGTGGTCTTATCCAAATCACTAGTGAAATAATGGGACTAGATGGGTCCTAGGGTGTGTAATAGGCCCGGAGGCCTCATTAGGTCATTAGGGACCTTATTTGAAAATGTTGTCCAAATTTGCCAAGTTGTGTGCATGTTGCCAATGTTGTGGAAAAAGTGGCATTTATGAATTTTGTGTATTTAAGGGTCAAATTGGACAAGGGAGTGTTTAGGAGACCTATTTGATGTTTTACTTAGCCTAGATATGCTTTTGGTTAAGTTTCTTGAGTTTTGACCAAGTTTGTATGCAAGAATCCAAAAGTTGTAAAAGTTGTCAATGTTGTCATTGACAACATGTCTTGCAGTGATGCATTTTTGAGCATTTGGGTTTCTAACTATCTTAAATCGTTGAGTTTGGGTCAATTTAAACTATATAAGGCCTCTCTCGACCTTTGTATGAGGTTGGATGAAGTTTTGATGAATGAGCAATTTCTGAGATTACAAGTTTTCTGAGCAATTGAAGACATTTTCTTGTTTTGAAGTATTTTAATGGATTAGTTTCTATAATCTAACTTGTGCATATGATAGGGTAGGTGTAATTTGGATTCTGTGTAGCATTTTTTTTGAATCTTAGTAGTTTTGTAAATTCTTTTGTTTTAAGCCCTGTCACTCGTCTGAACCATGCAGGTTTTGAAAATGGGGTCATAGCTCATCATTCCATTGTGGCTTTTGTCCGGGCTCTTGGAATAGGTGAGATGACTCCATGTACCATATTGTTACAAGAGGATGGGCCCTAGAGAGCTTTTTTTCTATTTTTGTAGTGATGCCCTAGGCGAGCGAGTGATGCATGGCTAGGGAACACAGAGCACTGCAAAGAATTTCAGTGGATTGAATGCATTAAATGCTTCAATTTAAGCCAGTGGAGAGGAGGATAGATGGATAAGGAATCCCCATGCCCAAGGAGAAGGTTGGGTGTTGATCTTTGTGTGCCAAGAAAACAAACCCTTATGTAGATAGTCCAAATGTTTTGAAACCCTTAATTTTAGGCATGTTTGAGGCAACCCACTGTACGAACAATTTGGGGAAGAAAAACCTACTAAATCCTATAGGTTTTCCAAAAGGGTGGTAGAATATGGACTTTGTTTTTCATGTTTTTAAGAAGATTTGAAATTTATGTACAAAAAGGTGACCAATTAGGCCTAATTGCTTGCAGCCCTCTTTGAGTGCATTTGTAGTGTTTTCTTGAACTTGATTAGAGTCTTATATCAAATTATGTTTGGAGACATTTCAATTGGATCTAGTTGACATGTTATAAGCCTACCTCTCCATATGTGATTGATCTTGTACATGTTGGATCATTTAGTGAAGGAGGTGCAAGAAGACCTCTATGTGGCTATGTGATGAATGATTTTTTTTCTTTGTTGGTGTACACAAGCTGAATTGGTGAAGGATCTTGAGGAAAGAATCCTTGGAAGCTATGGTTATGAATGAACCCAAGATAGGCTAGAGGAAAGGCAAATAGAAGAACCTAAGATAATTTAGGGTTGTGAGCAAGGCTTTTAGTTGCATCACTTTTCTTCCACATCTCCCCAAGTATATCCATTTGCTCGGCTGTCAGGTTAGAAATATCCCAATTAGGAATAACAATGTCTTCATCGAGATCAATTTCATCAATGATTGTTTCTTTACCATTGACCTTGGGATGAGGTGAATCACTAATTTATTTACCTTTCCCATCATCATCCTTATCCTTTCCATCCTCAATGTTGTCCTCAGTTTTTAGTTGGAATAGGTCATTAACATTCTTTGTACCAACTGTAGAATCTATATCAATTATGGAAACATTCATAGTTAAATTTTGTGACTTGGTTTGGCTTGGCCCAGTAGTAGGTAGAGCCTGATTCTTGGTTCCTAGTTGACTTGATGTAGATTCTTTAGTATTTTCCTTGCTTGGAGATAACACACTCTAAATAGGTGATTGGGGTAGGGATGCCATCACTTCTACTGATATGTGTTCATCATTAGATTCATCAATGGTTTGAACCTTAGGTAACTCTTCATCTTTCAACTATACATGAGGGTGTGTACCATGTTTCTCTACCTTATCTTCTTCCTTGATTTCAAAAAATTTCTTCCATATCTTTGTTGTGGCCTGCACAACATCCTCTATTTTCTTGCACAAGATTTGAAAAGTCCTAAACCTTTGAGTGTGATTACTCTCATACTGATTCATAGCATATTTTGCCTCTTTACTAGTCATAGTAGGCATGAATTGCTTAAAAGTTTACATTCTGATGTCCCTTTCTATCTGAACTACATTGTCCCAATGAATTGTGATTTCCTTGAGAAGGTCTTCAGTCATATGTATTTTCAATTTAGATGGATCATACTTCCATCTTGCCATTTTCTCTACTAATGCATCCTTAATCATCTTTTTTCTCATCTTTGGTTCTGGTAGCATATTTCAATGATTTGAGAGATCCCATACCATTGCCTCCTTTCAAGTCTTCAATCCTCTACTGAAAGGTAGGTGGTGGCTTCTTGAATATGACTGTATCTTCTTCTTCATCTTCCTTAGGAAATCTCACTCTTCTTCTGGATCTATTGAAAGAAGGGGTAGAGGCCTTAAGTATTTTCTTGGGGGCTAGCCTCTTCTTCTTAGGAGGCTCTGCTTCTACCTCTTCTTCTTATTTCTCAGATTCATCATCTTCTATCTTTATTTCATCTCCTTTGCTTTTAGAAATTGAAGGAGGAGAGTTAGAAGACTTTCCATATTTCTTTCCAATCTTCTCAATTCTCTTCCTTCCTCTCTTCAAGATTTTAGGAATCTCAATTTCCAATGATATTCTACCCTTTGCTTCTTCATAAGTACCAAAATATGGTTCTTTGGGATCAACAGGCCCATTCACAAGAGCCTCAATGATGTCTCTGGTCTCATCTATGTTAACCTCATATGCAAGAGGTTTCACCCATGCAACCCTAGGCTTGACTGCTTGAATGTATACTTTGTCATAGTCAACTAGGAAGAAAATATCATTCTTATAGTATTCTACCAATTCTTTTGGAATTTTGTATCTATTCTACATCTTCTATCTAAAATTCTCAAATTATGCATCCATGATGATCTCAAAATTATCTCCTAATTCTGCTATGAATTTATTTATCTGAGAAACTATGGGTTTGTCCTTTTTCCAAACAATTGTACCTTTGGAAGGGAAAAAATTATGAACATAAAATAATATGCATACCAAGAGTTAACTGAACTTACATGGGTTGGTTTTGGATGCTCGAATTCTCTCCATGTTTTTTTCTCAATTGGATGAGCTGCAACTCGGAAGGTTGAATGAAAGATTTTTCTTGACCACTTTGTATGCCAACTCCACAGCCTCACATGGTACATTGTTTGATCAACTAGAATTGTATATCTTGTGTGCAAGCACATGAATACCAAAATTCAATTCCATGTCTTTGACTCGATTCAATTTCATGCCTCTTCCATCCCACTTGGTAAGAGTCTTCTTGGCTAGGTTATCCTGGGTTAGGGTTTTGGTTGCCTTGGATTTTTCAAGCATTGGGTACCCTGTCACAAGGTGTACCATTGTCTTAGTGATCTTCACTGATTTCTCCAACTAGAGATGCATGTCATGAACACACCTCAGGAAAAATCTAATCCACTTTATCTAAATGTTATGTGGCATATGCAAAATGTGGGTTAAACCCTTGACTTCAAGGTGTTTGTGATTCGACTTTAGATTTCCATCTACACAAAATTTCTCATATGATTGATTCATCTCCAGTGTGCCTATCTATTGAATGGTGCAATGATAGAAATCTTAGATGTCATTAATCAAAATTACCTTTTGAGGAATTTAGGAATGGGCTCCCATTGGATCTGTCTCCTTTGCAATCGCATGATGAAGTTTGAACTTTTGCGGTTAGCGGAAAACATTCCTCACTAACATCTCAGATGCCTTCTTGACCTTACTACTAGATGAAGACACCATAGCGCTCAGAGGATTGATAAAATTTTGCTGCAACTAAAGCTTTCAAAAACAAATTCACTCTGCAATTTCTATAAGCTCTTAATCACTCTGTAAACTGTAAATGATAACCCCTCAAATCTACCATTTATGAGAAATTTCATGATAGGTTTTCATTAAATGCTCTGTACATGGTAGTTGTGATAGCTCAAGTAGTTCTCCTAGACTTTCTCTAAAGCTCAGCGAAAACTAAACTTGTATCTTTGAAACTATACAACCCAACTTAACTTGGTTAAGCCTAAGTAACACAAATGTAACTGAGATCTTGACTCGGTTAGAACCATAATGTGTCCTAGTGCATCAATATGCAGTTTTGGAATTTCTAGCATATCTAGACCTGATGTATGATGGCTTGTATGTATATTTCTAGTTGTCTCCATGCATATTTATTCAGAGATGATGGATCCACCCAACTCACTATTTCGGGTGCCATTTGATCCTTCATTGTTTTGGTCTGAATTCTCTGGAGACTTCCTTACCCACTGCTGACTCAACTGAATTCTGATTTTAGAAACTTTTTCTTTGCCTTTCTCAAAACCAGTATCCACTTTTTCTCTGTTCATACAATTCTTTCTTAGATGACCGATTTGTTTACACACATAACATCTCTTAATAGGATTCCTTTTTTTGAGGTGAGGCTTTGCACAATTTGCAGCAATATGCCCATACTGACCACAATGACAACATCTTCTCCATGTGTTGTAATCCCAACCAAAAATTGCTTTAGCTAGTTGTTTAGCAGGGTTCAATTTCTTAGTTATGCACTCGAAAGACTTATGACCTTGTTTGTTGCAATTGAAACATTTTACTTCAAACTTAGGTTTCTCAGTGAATTCACTTGCCATATGTCCATGTTTTTTGCACCTATAGCATTTACCATTAAAATTTTACTTTCCATTACTCCAACACTTATTTGATGTATGCCCTAACTTACCACAATGATTACAAGTAGGTTTGTTGTTCTTTTGAGCTCCTTGCTATGAGGATTCACCTTATTTAGTATAAACTAATCTAGTCTATCCATGATGTATGAATTGAGTTTCCTCAGTCAAATGATCCATGCTTACCTGTGAATTCATCATAGTCTCATTGGTTTATCTTTCAGTATTTAATTTTCAGTTCTCAGATTGATGACTTCTTGATTTGAACTATTTAATTGATTTATCATATTTTCTTTCTGAAGTCATAAATGATGGATTTCATTTTCTTTTTTCTCTAATATTGTACTTAGCAATCTTTTATCTTCTTGTTCCATTTCTCTATCATTTTCTTCTTGGTTCTTTTGTTCCATGACTTCACATATTTTGACTGAATGAATCTCTTGTTCTCTCTTAAACTTTCTGACTTCTTCATTTAAATTGAGATTATTTGCAAGTAGGTCTTCAATGGGTGCATTAGCTTCTTCAGAAATTATTTCATTGCATAAATCTTCAATTCTTTCTTCTATGTAGTTTTTATCATTCATTTGCACTGCTAAATGTTTTGTTCTTTTCAGGGAATTAGAGAGCTGCCCCTTGAGTTTTCTAATTTGACCCATGGCCACTTGTAGATCTATCTTTTCATTTTCAATGCATTTCTCCAGTCTGTATATTTCCATTGCCTCTTATCTATTCTCAAGTTGTTAAGCTTCTGACAAGAGAACCTTTAGCTCTGATACCAATTGTTGGAAATATATTGAGGCTAGGTGACTGAGAGGGGGGAGGTGAATTAGGAACCAATAAAACTTATTCTCTTTTACCATTTATTAGATTGTCTAATCTAATTGAATGCATGAAATATAAAATAAATAAACATTCACAACACTTTACACAATATTTGGTTACCCAAAAACCTTCCAAATAGAAAGTAAAAATAGGGTGGGTATGGTACCCACAAGATTTAGTACTACAGTATAAATTTAGCCTGTTAAATATTACAATTGACCACTTATGATGGCCTTCCCTGTTAGGAGAAATAAGGACTATTAAGTCCACCTTGTGAAAGGATTTGTACAATACAATTAAGTATGAAACTCTGTTAGGATATTTGAAAAGAACTGTTAAGTCCACCTGGTTAAAGGATTTTGTTGATACACTTGTAAGGATTACTAGTGGATGATCTGCTATGCAACTCTGATTTTCTAAATTAGATCCTTTGAAATAATACTGGTCACCTGAATGTGATAGATGAATCTTTGTTGTTCTTTTTACATTGTTGTAGCCTTCTAATCAATCTGCCACTTCATATTCACATATCTTACTTCTGTTATTGCTACTTACTCAATTTGGATAACAAAGTACCTTACATATTGTGTGTGTGTAAATGGGTACCTGTCAGAATCAACACAAACACTCAATAAGTCATTATATTAGCTCAAAAGGGTTAGTAAAAGCATGAAAAGCATATAGAACCCACTAAAACTGACTTATTTCCTGCTAACTAGGAGGAGTGTGATTAACAACATATCAGCCCTCAGAATATGCTATAAACCAGTGACGAATACAACCTAGCATGAAGGATTTTACTTAAAAACAAGCTAAAAGATGGAAAAGCATGCCTTTTAACTCTAAAAGATGAAATAGGAATAATAAACTAGCATGCAATAAAAGATGGAATGTAATTCTATGATTAATCTAGCAGCATAACAATGCAATTTCAATCTCAAGTGAAGGCTCATTTGCTCTCAAAATAGGCTTCTATTTATAGAAGAATGGGAGAGAGAGAGAGGGGGACAAGGTTCATTTATGAATCAGGAGGCCCAATAAATGAACATGTAAGAGC
>MU228154.1:1663872-1682354 GCA_018584345.1 Thuja plicata | reverse complement strand
GGAATTAATTATTTAAACAATTTAATTGCTTTTTAATAATTAGAGGACTATAGCCATTTTAATTAAATTAAATAGGCTAGGGGAATGGGTTGATTGCAAGTGGTTATTTGATTTAGGGATTTATTTAATTCCTTTATAATTAAATACTATAGCCATATTTGATTTGATTGGTCGAAATTGATTTGAATTGTATGGCTATAATAGTTAATATAAATCAGTGATAAAAATCACCTAGGACATTAAATTGATTAAAAGAATTATGCCAAGCAGTAACAGGGTTGTTTGGACATAAATCGAGGGTATGATCACACTTAGGGCAAATAGGGTCTATAGTTGTGACAGACCAAATTCAGGTGGTTACACATATATATATATATATATCTTGTCCAAATCAATTACCTTCATAAGTCAGCTTCCATGATATAAATCAATATCCAACAATAATAACTAATTCGGCCCAATACTGATACTCGGGAAATATGCTAACACTCGAGCGACATAGTGAATTGGTAATCTCTGGTACTCAGGCTACAATGGGTCCTTGGGTCACATTTATCACTTGGAGCTGATAATCTGGGTAACACTGGTGACTTGGGTGATACTATTTTCCACTATCTTCTTGGTTGACACTGAAACTTCTTGGGCTACACTGCAACTACTCGGGTTGCACTTCAAGCTGCTCGCTCGGTCAACACAGTAATCATATAAGTGACTAAGTATTTTGGCACTAATTGACAACATGTCTTTCCATAAGGTCTACAAATTTCTCTCTCATATTCATAAAAATATATTTTAGTTAGAAAAATACCATATTATAGATATACATTCATAATATATATTCAATTCTATATTAGATAACAAAAGAGAGATTAGATGATGTATCTATCTTGTTTATAAAGATAAAGCTCTAATTAATTATTAAAAAGTGTAATATGTAGATAGAGGTTAATAATATAATGTTAGAATGTTATTTTGGGATATTAATAGATTATCATGCATATATGTGCTAACATTGATCTTTTGTCATTGATGTCAACATAATTCTTTATTTATGTCAATGTTCTTAGTATGTTCAGTGAGAAGATTGGTTTGTTATGGCTATTATATTAAAGATCAGATGTTGTGAACATACAGATGGTTTCAAGGATGTCTATAGTTGACTTATGTCAATTTACAGAGGTTCACATGGTGATTTGAGTGAGTTATGGATGATTGATCAGAGACTGGTATTTTGGATGTTTAGGAAGATATAATGTTTCAGTGTTTGGATCAATATGGTTCGGATGTGAAATATTTATGGTTGCTAACCTGGTGGTGATTTTAGGGCATGGATGTGTGTCCTCAGCTCAAGTGGTTCATGATTTGGGTTTTGGCAAGATATTTATCTTAATTCATAGAGGCTACTGATTGGTGTTTATTTTGAACAGTGTAGAGATAATGGTGAATTTCAAGACAAATTTGGTTTGGTTGCTATGGCATTTCACATTACTTGCTGATATTTCTAGATTGTGTTCTAACTGTGTTGTTGGATCATATTGAGCTATGTGATTTGATTTGGTGATTTTCTTGTAGTGTGTTGTTGTTCTTATTTTTCTTGGCTGACCTTTCGGTGTAATGTGTTGCGATGGATCAAGGTGTGATTTATGGAGCTAGACAGTGTTTGAGGATGAAGATTTGGATCCTTACTATGTCTTTTTCTGACATGTTTTGGATCACATTGATGGTTGTATTGTGTTTGATCAAATATTTGTAATTTAGGTCCTTGTCAGACCTTGAAGAAATAACTTGATGAATTGTAAAAATGTAATGATGTAATTTCCCTTTGTTGATAGGATTGTATGTGTGTGAAGAGGTATGAGTGGAGTTTGCAATTAAGGTAGAGATATGATGTATTATGTACTTTATTGGAACTATATTGGCATAAGAGAGATGCTACCAATCAATTAATTATTTGTGGATTATATTCCACAAAGTATTGTTGTCCATCTACTTGCTATAAGGTAGTGAGCCTTCCTTTGGGTTGTAGTCTTTTTATATTTGAGCAGTGAGCTCTAGGAAATGTGCCTGAATGCATTTGCATTCCCCTTGTAACACTCCTAACATGGTATAGTTCTTTTAAAATATTACATAATCTTGTGGGTTTGATCCCCACCATATTTTTTTCCCTTAATTGAGTTTCCACATAAAAAATCTTGGTGGTGTGTGTTGACTAATGTGTTGTGATCTTGATTTAATGTTCATCATTCAGATTTGAGATTGAAAGTTTAAAAGTTGATTGAGTTTTCAAGTTTTGGGACACAACTATTCACCCCCTCACAATTGTGTGTGTTTCCTTGTTTATAACAATTGGTATCAGAGCTAAGTCCTCTTTTGGAAGCTTGATTGCTTGAGGAGATCCAGGATGACAAGATTTAAGAAGGTGAATCCAAGATTTGAAGGTACTAACTATTCCATATGAAAGGGTTAGATGATTACACACCTAAGATGCATCAAATACTATTACTTTTATATTAATAAGAAGTCCTACAATCTTCATGCAGATATTTCTACTGGTATTGTGAATGAGAAGAAGCAATTTGAGTACAATATCAGAGAAAAGGAAGAATTGTTAAGTGCCTTCTTAGATACATAATATACAAATGTCATGGAATTATATATTGCACATCAAATATGGAAAAAATTAGAGTTTTTTCATGAAGGATGTGCATGTGTGAAGAAAGAAAATCTATAGAGTTTGAAAGGAAAATATGAGGTATTGAAGATGAACGAGGATGAAAACATTAATTCTTACATAATAAAGATGAATAATCTTATTTTTGAAATCAGATGCATTGGTGGAATATTGGAGGAAGATGAAACTGTTTCTAAGGTACTAAGATCCTTTCCTCCTACTTATAATCAGAAGGTTTCTTCTATTGAAGAGATCAAGACCATGGCACTAGTAACAAGAGAATCATTGGTTGGTAAGTTATTTGCCTTTTACATGATATAATTTGGTGATAGCCTTCCTAAAGTTGAATTTGAATTTGAAGCTACTATTTCTAAGGATAATAAAATATATGACCTTGGAGAAAGTTCATCAATGTATGGATCTAGATATGCAAAGGAATGGGAAGAAATTGAGGAAGAGGAGAGAAATATTGAAGAGCTTGAAGCCTCGATTGTCAAGAGACTACCTAAGGGAGCTAGTAAGTATCAAGGAAAGTTACCTTTGAAAAATTTTTCATGTAAAAGTATTGTTCATTTTTCTTCAAGATGTCCGGAGAGAGAACCTAAGTAAAATCCTAGGAAATTCCAACCTAAATATCAGCAGAAGTGTTATTATGTTGTTGATGAATCTGAAAAGAGTGAAGATGAGATTGTGTTTATTATTATCAAAGATGAGAATCCTAGTTTCTTAAATGAGGAAAGAGCCTTGGTTACACATGTTGAAGAAAAGGATGAATGGGTGATCAAAAATGATTGTTCACATCACATGACCAAAGATAAAACCAAATATTTGAAGCTGGAGAGGTATGATGGTGGTGTTGTGAGATTTAGTACCAATAATCCTTGTATTATCAGAGGTGGAGGTTCCATTACACTTGATGGTAAAAATTATAATATTTTATATGTTAAAGGTTTAAAACATAATCTTTTGAGTGTTGGATAACTAGTTGACAAAGGTTATAATATACAATTCAATGATGGAAAGTAAAAAATCATTGGAAGTTATCAAGTTGAGATTGCATTAGGATCAAAGACCAAAGGTAATTGATTTAATTTGAATAGGGCAGAGAATAGATGTCTGATTAGTCAAGTTGATGACAATTGGTTATTGCACAAAATATGTTGTCATATGAACTTTAACAATATTGTGAAGATAACCATTATTAAAGAAGTGAGAGATATACCTAAATTTTTGAAGCCTGCTAATGCGATGTGTAAGGAATGTAAGTTGGGTAAGCTAAGTAAATCTACTTTCAAAAGAAAGACTTAATTTTCAAGTGGACTATTAGATCTAGTACATGCTAATTTGTGTGGTCCTGCTCATATTAGAAGTTATTATGGAGATAGGTATTTCATATTCTTCATTGATGAATATTCAAGGATAGTGCGGGTTACATTATTAAAGGATAAATATGAAGCTTTTGACAAAGTCAATATTTTCAAGGCTATGGTTGAGACCAAGAAAAGTATGAAGATAAAATGTTTGAGACCTGACTGAGGTGGAGAATTTACATCTAATGAATTTAATAAATTTTGTGAAGATGATGGGATAAAGAGGCAAATATTTTCTCCATGAAAACATAATGGTATTGCAGACAGAAAAAATATAACTATCCTAGATACTGCAAAGACAATAATGATTGAGAGAAATGTACCACAAGTATATTGGAGAGAAGTGGTTAGCACTCCAGCCTACACAGTTAATAATAGTTAGAATATTATTGATCAAGACTGATTTGGTTACTATCTCGAAATACTATATTTATGTTCTTCATGCTCCCAAGTCTGTGATTTATCAAATTGAGAAAATTATTAGGTCCTTTCTATGGACTCCTAACATGTCTAAGGTAAAAAATATTCCTCTGGTATCGTTGAAAAAGTTAGCTCTTAGTAAAGCTGAGGGTGGAGTTGGTTTATATGATATTTCAATTAGAAAAAAGGCATTTGGTGGAAAACTTGTTTGGAATATGTATGCCAAGTGATCTTCACGTTGGTGTCAAATTCTCCAAGATAAATATTTATATTCTTCTAATCCTACTAGGATATTCACTATTTCTGACCCACTAGGTTATTCTGTTGTTTGGAACTTCGTGATTTCTTCTACGAAAGTGGTATCAAATTATCTATCTTGGAAAATTCATTGCGGGGATGAAATATTATTTTGGATTGATTCATGGAATGATCTTCCTCCCCTAAGAACTATAGTATCTCTTTGATATTCTCTAGATATCTTTATCTCTTACTGGGGGACTAACTTTCTTGATTACATTGACTATGTGGATCTCTTTTCACATAAAGTATATTGGAAGGACCCTCCATCTTTGTCGTTATCCCCTTTATAGATTTTGACATTGAACTCAATTCTTAGTTCTAGAATTATTTTCCTCTCTTGTGGACAAGACAAGATTATATGGTGCCCTGCTAAATCAGGTAAATATTTAGTAAAAGATGGATATAAGGCAATTCAACACATCAATAATCAATCTTTGCATCAATGAGATTTTATCTTTTGCTGGAATAGTTCGGTCCTTCTCAAGGAAGGTGTCTTTTCTTGGTTTTATCTCCAATATAGGATTCTTACTAGTGATAGGTTGTCTCAGTTACAGATTGCTCCTCCTTTTTTATGTGTCTTGTGTGGTAAGTTTGATGAAGATATGGATCATCTTTTTATTTAGTATGAATTTGCAGGCCAGTGTTGGTCCTTTGTGAGGAATAAGTTGTCCATTTCTTTTCCTCTACCTTCCTCATTATGGGACTTGTTTCATCCTTGGCCAAATTTTTATTCTACATCTCTTTTTTCATTCCTTTGGATCATTATCCCATCTTCTATTATTTGGGTTGGTGGGAACGTAACAAACATATTTTAAGAAATACAAACTTAGATGTTATTCATGTCTGCTCTTTAATTGAAAAACGTATTTCGAAACAAGTTAACTCTCTGAGATTCTCTAGATATCTTCATCTCTTACTAGGGGACTAAATTTCTTGATTACATTAACTATGTGGATCTCTTTTCACATAAAGTATATTGGAAGGACCCTTCATCTTTGTCGTTATCCCCTTTATAGATTTTGACATTGAACTCAATTCTTAGTTCTAGAATTATTTTCCTCTCTTGTGGACAAGACAAGATTATATGGTGCCTTGCTAAATCAGGTAAATATTTAGTAAAAGATGGATATAAGGAAATTCAACACATCAATAATCAATCTTTGCATCAACGTGATTTTATCTTTTGCTGGAATAGTTTGGTCCTTCTCAAGGAAGGTGTCTTTTCTTGGTTTTATCTCCAATATAGGATTCTTACTAGTGATAGGTTGTCTCAGTTATAGATTGTTCCTTTTTTATGTGTCTTGTGTGGTTAGTTTGATGAAGATATGGATCATCTTTTTATTCAGTATGAATTTGCAGCCTAGTGTTGGTCCTTTGTGATGAATAAGTTGTCACTTTCTTTTCCTCTACCTTCCTCATTATGGGACTTGTTTCATCCTTGGCCAAATTTTTATTCTACATCTCTTTTTGCATTCCTTTGGATCATTATCCCATCTTCTATTATTTGGGCTGGTGGGAATGTAACAAATGTATTTTAAGAAATAAAAACTTAGATGTTATTCATGTCTGCTCTCTAATTGAAAAATGTATTTCGAAACAAGTTAACTCTCATGTGCAATCCCACTTCAACCCTAACTCTAGATTCACTTTTTGGGATAATTTTATAATTTCTAACTAGAAATCAATTTTGGTTCCTTCTTCTCTGATTTTCCCTAGAATAAGAAAGCCTTATATTGATAGGATAAGTATCAAATGGAACCCCATGGATTTTGATTTTTGCAAGTTAAATTTTGATGGTTCTTCTAAAGAGAACCTGGGTGAATCGGTGATAGGGGTCTATTTGCGTAATCACAAAGGCCAAGTTCTTTCTCTAAAATATTTTTCCATTCCTCCAGGAACTAATAATATAGCTAAGGCTTGAGCATTGTTGGAAGGTCTGGTCATGGAAAAGAAATTGAAAATTTATAATATTCATGTTGAAGATGACTCTACTCTTATCATTAATTCTTGTAAGTCTAGGTTGATTTTGAGTTGGAGTATTAACATTCTTTTGGAGAAAATTTGGTCCTTTCTTGATTATTTTGAAAAAGTTACCATCTCACATGTGTATAGAGAAGGTAATGCCTTGGAAGATTGTTCGGCTAATATGGGTTCTTCAAAATCAGAATTTGATTCTTTGGTGTCTAACTATTTAGAAAGATATCCACTACTCTTTGGAATTATGCAGAAAGAGAGTGGTATTTAGTATTCTTCACTTCTCTTTAATACATCTACATACCATATACATTTAATTGAATGTTTAAGTTAATACACAGATTGTATTGAAATATGTATATAGCTTGGTGTATTTGGTGATGCAATTTTTTAATGTACATATGTGCGCAGGTGTATGGGTTTTTGTCATTATCAAAATTTTGTGTCATACTTCTGCATACATATATACTTTTAATTTAATGCATAAACTAATACACAGTCTGTATTACAAATATATATACAAATTGCTATATTTGGTTATGTAGTATTTTAAATGCACACATGTGCGCATGGGTATGGGTTTGTTTTATTTTGTTTATATGTCATCTATCATTATACACTCTACACCATATATTTCGATAAAGGTTGTATATTTGTAAAGGTAAATATGTCAGTTTTGGGAGTTAAGGTACAAATATTACTACCAAACAATGAATTATTTCATATATTTTAGTATAGGTGGCATTTATGGAAATTATGATATTATGTATGTTGTTAGTTCGAGGGTATCTAATGTGTTTTACTTATATCTTGTGTGTCACATCATTGGTATCTTGGCTTCCTTTGGGTTTCACACGTATAGTCTTCTTGGGATTTGGCTATTGATACTATTAGGCTTCCCGTTGCACATATTTATTTCTGCCATCATTACTGATTATTCTTTGACTGCGTATTTAATATTTTATGGTGATCAAGTAGGAAGTGTGGCATCATAAAATGTACTTTGGGATGTGTGATATGTCTTCTCTTATTATTTGATATGACTGTGGGTTTTATCTCATTTATTTTGGCCCAAGATATATCTTCACTAACGATCATTTGTACTTGCACTTGGATTTCTTACTTGCTAACAAGGCATCTTTGATGAACTATAACTGATTGAATGTTTGAATATGATAAGTTGATGATCACCGAGCTGCAAAAGTGAATGCAAGACATTAAATCAGTTAATGTATTGTATTGTCATTGATGTCAACTTGATATGGTTTGATTGTTCATACACATAATATCATAACCTTGAAGATCTGAAGAGACAAAGTTTAAGTGGCCGGTAAAACATAAAAGGCCAGTATACACTGAGTGAAAGTGAACACCAAGAAGTTAACAGTGTATGTCGAGCACAATAGTAACCAAGAAAGTGTATACCGAGCACTGTAGTAAACTAAAGATGATGACCAAACATAATTGAAGGTGATGATTGAGCTTAACTGGAGTTAAAGAATGACAAAAGTGGTTAGGTGGCAGAGCTACAGTTTAGGGATTGACTGATTGATCGCTTTATTTTCAACGATTAGTTAAAATAAAGCATGGAAGGAGATTTAAAGCACATTTTATTGATAGTTATCAAGGAGAGATTTATGAAATAAAAATAAAGGAGATCTTTATGGGATAAAACAATGCATGGTGAGTTTTATAGATCAAGAAGAGATCTATGATAAAAATAAGGAGATTGAGCGGCTAATCATGTCTATATAAAGAGACAAAAAATTAATTATGAAGAGAGGAATTCTGAATATATTTTGTGTGAAGATAAAATTCTTCATGCAGATCTGATCATACAGACTAAAGAACAGAGCCAAGGAATTTTGCAGACATCGAGCAATAGAGAACAGAGTATTCAGCGAGCAAAAGAAAGAAAGAAAGAAAAGGAACTGAAGTGTATATTGATCATAGAGGTATTATAGAACTAAAAATAGATCTGAATATTTGAAAATCAAAGTTGTATATTTGAACAGATCATTTATTGTATCAGTTTAACCATTGATTTAGAAAATCTCTTAACCGAGTGGAATTTAACAGTCCTTATTGTTTTCAGATACTCAAGAGTATGAAAAGATTTTCTTGTTGACATCATAGTGAGTGCTAGGTCAAAAGTAAAACTATTGGTTTTAAATCCTCTAACAAGGTCACACTTAACAGTGTGTATTGTAGACTTTAACAGGGTTGGCTCTTCACCAAGCTCACTTTAGAAGAGTGAAATTATTTTGGGTTACCGCTCCTAGGTGGTTTTTCCCATATTGGGTTTCCATGTTAAAATCTATGTGTCAAATGTGTATATGTTTCATTGCATTGAAATTTTTGTTTACATATTATTGAAACTAGATTGGTCGGTTAACTCTAAGTTTATTTTATGCTACTCGGTAAAGTATAGAAAAGATAAACAATAATATCTTACCGAGCAGTTTATATTTGTTAAAGTTATTTATGACATACATCTTGATGAAATTGGACTGTAAGATAACTAGAGGGTATTATATCTGAGAGATATATTTTTGGTTGGATCTTTTGGAATTATTATTAAGGCCACTGATTCACCCCCCCCCTCTCAGTTATTCTAACAATTGGTATAAGAGCTTTGGTGCTTGGAAGAAAAGGTTAAAGGGAATTAAGATAAATATCACAAGATGAGTAAAAGGGATGTGCCTAAGTTGAACAAAGACAACTTTGCATCATGGAAAAGAAGGATAAGAATTCATCTATCTGGTATTGGATATGAGGTTACACAACACTTGGATACTGAATATGATGTACCTACTAGACCTCTGACCATTAATCAATTAAGAGAAAAACATGAACACAATTCTATGATGATAGAACTTCTTCACTAACCGATGCTGAATTTGAGGATGTGAAATCATGCACCTCTGCAAAGAAAATGTGGGACAAACTCAAGATAGTATATGGATGAGATACCAATGTGTTGAGAGCTAAAGCTGAAATCCTAAAAGGAAAGTTTGATGACCTAAGAACGAAAGAAGGAGAGAACATCACTCAGTACAGTGACAGAATCAAAGAAGTTGTTAATGCTATCCGTGGAGTAGCAGGAGTACTTGAGGAAGAAACAATTGTAAGTAAAATTATGAGAACCTTACTACCTATTTATACTATTAGAGTATCTAAAATTCAAGAAATGAGAGCAGTAGCTAATAATAATGTTACTCTTGATAGTTTGACTGGTAGACTTATTTCATTTGAGATGAACAACTATGACAACAGTGTCTTACCTAGTATTGATTCTACATTCAAGTCTTCTCTAAAAATAAGCAAATCTAGTAACAAACACACTATGATAAATGATAGTGACCGTGATAGTGATGAACAAGAATTTGATGAACTTGAAGCACTAATGGCTAGGAGATTACATAGAGGTAAAGGAAGATATAAAGGTAAATTACCATTGGTCTATTTTAATTGCAAATAAATCAAGGACATTTTGCTGCTAGATGCCCTAACAAGAGAAAGGATGAAAGAAACAATGACAAATCTTATGAAAAGAAGAAGTGATGACTGGGACTACAGAAGAAACTGACACTCTGATAGAAGAGATAACCAAGATTACAAGGAAAAAGACAAGAAGGATTGTTACTTGGTTTAGAACAAAGCTGAAAATTCTGACACTGATTCTGATGAAGATATTGAGGTAGTATTTATTTCTATGAAGGATGATTCAGACAAAGAAGAAAGGTATGTTGAAATAGCACTCATATCTAAAGTTAGAAAAAATGACATCTGGATTATTGATAGTGGTTTTACTCATCACATGACTGGAGATAAAGAAAATTTTGAAACTTTTGAATATTATAATGGTGGATCAGTTAGGATGGGTAATGACTCACCTTTTCTAGTTGAAGGAAAAGGTACCATCATGTTGAGTAATCTGATCAAATGTGAAAATTCATATTGGGTGAAAGGACTTAACTATATTAGTCTATTGAGTGTTTCACAGTTGAACAAAATAGGACACCAAGTTGCATTTGAGAACAAAAAGGCAATGATCTATAATGGAATAGAAAATTTGATCGATACTGGTGAACAAACAAAAGGTAATCTATTCTATCTTGATAATATTGAGACCACTTGTTTATTGTCTAGAAATAAAGACGTTTGGTTGTGGCATAAAAGGTTATGTCATGTGAATTTTGACAACATGGTTAAGATAAGTAAGAAAAGAAAAGTGAGAAGCTTACTAAGTATTTCAAAGCCCGACCATGTTATGTGCAAGAATTGTCAAATAGGAAAAATGACAAAGTCTAGTTTCAAGAGAAAAACCTACACATCTAATTTTATTCTAGAGTTAGTCCATACTGACTTTTGTGGACCAATGAGAACAAAAAGATATTATGGTGATAGATAATTTATTCTATTTGTTGATGACTATTCTAGGATGATGACTGTCACGTTCTTAAAAGAGAAATATGAAGCATTTAAGATGTTCAAATGATATAAATCTAAAGTTGAAAAAAAAAAGTGGAAAAGAATTGAAATGTTTAAGATCATATAGAGGAGGAGAATTTATTTCTGATGAATGCACTAAATTTTGTAATGAGCATGGGATTACAAGACAGGTTTCTGCACCGAGCACACCACAACAAAATGGGATTGTTGAAAGGAGAAATAGATCAATTTTTGATTGTGATAGAACACTGATGATTGAAAAGGCAGCACACAAACATTCTGGAGAGAAGCTATAAGTATTGCTGTCTATACACTGAACCGAGTTCAATTGAAGAAAGACACAAATAATACACCTTATGAACTATGGTATGCATACACACCAAACATGAGTTACTTTAGAAATTTTGGAAGTCAATTTTATATACTGAAAAATGATAGAAATGAGAAACTTGACTCTAAAAGTAATGAAGGAATACTTCTAGGATATTCTACTAAAAGCAAAGCTTATAAATGTATGAACAAATCTTCTAACAAAATCATTGAGAGTGCAAATGTTAAAGTGGATGAATTTTTTGAGAAAAATGATGAGGAAAAAAGAAAGGAACCTGAAGATTATAACAAATTTTTCTACATTGAAGAACCTGTCACCTTGCCCAAGTGACAGAACAATGCAACTGAGCAATAGGCTGCACACACCGAGAATCAAGAAAATGCTCACAATGCTGAACCGAGTGATAATGAAGATCAAAATGAAGAACAAAGATCTAAACATGTACTTGGTAAATATGTCAGAAGATACCATCCATAGGACTAGATCATTGGGGACAAAAGAGTAGGAATGAGAATAATAAGTAAGTCACTTTCAATAGATGTTTGATTTGTGATTTTGAGCCTAAATTTGTTAATACTAAACTTGAGAATGAAGAATTGGTTAAAGAAATGAATGAAGAGATTGAACATATTGAGAAGAATAAAACATGGACATTAGTACGTAGACCGAGTGACAAAAATGTCATTGGCACCAAATGGACTTTTAGAAACAAATGTAATGAGAATGGAGAAGTCACAAGGAACAAAGTAAGACTGGTATGCAAAGGGTATGCACAATAAGAAGGTATTGATTATGGAGAAACCTTTGCACCCGTTGCTAGACTAGAAGGATTAAGAATTCTACTTGCTTATGCTGCTTTTAAAGGATTCAAAGTATACCAAATGGATGTTAAAACTGCATTTCTCAATTGAATACTAGAAGAGGAGGTATAGATTAAACAACTTGAAGGGTTTGTTGATCCTAACAATAGAAACATGGTTTGTAAACTACACAAAGCCTTGTATGGATTGAAACAAGCACTGAGAGCATGGTATGAAAGACTTCACTCTTATCTAGTTAGTATTGGATTTGTTAGAACAAGTGACAACAATAATATGTATTTTAAAGGAGATACTGATGATAAGAATTTGATTGCTGAGATATTTGTTGATGATATCATATTTGGAGGTAATGACATGCTATGCAAGTCATTTGTTGATGAAATGAGAAAAGAATTTAAAATGTCAATGTTTGGAGAGATCAAATTTTTTCTTGGTCTACAAATTCTACAACAGGATGAAGGCATCTACATCACACAATCAAAATACATAAAAGAAGTTCTAAAGATATTCAAGATGGAGGACTCCAAACTAGTTGGAACACCTATGGAAAATGGATGCAAATTGACAAAGGAAGATAAGACAACCGAGGTAAATCAGACCTTATACAGATCTATGATTGGAAAACTAATACATGTTGTATACACTAGACCTGATATAGAACATGCAGTTGGTATAGTTGCAAGATTCTCTGCTAACCCTAAGGAATTACACATGACTGTTGTTAAAATAATTTTGAGATATCAGAAGAATACTGAAGACTATGGTTTTTGGTAAGTAAAGAAGGAAAATTTGAGTTATAAGTTTATACTGATGTTGATTGGGCTAGAAACATAGATGATAGAAAGAGCACTACAAGAGAAGCATTCTTTATGGGTGAAAAACTTGTCACATGGATAAGTAAAAAGCAAGGATGCATATCTCAATCAACTGTAGAAGTAGAATATGCAGTTGCTACAGAAAATTACTCTAACATTGCATAGATCAAGAAATTGCTGGAAGGTATGAATGAGGAAATTCTTGACCCAGTAATTATCTATTGTGATAATACTAGTGCTATCAACATTTCAAAGAACCCTGTCATGCATGATAAGAAAATGTAAATAGCTATTAAGTATCATTACTTGAGGGAACAAGTAAAAGAGAAACATGTAATACTGGACAATGTACAATCAAAAGAACAACTAGTAGACATATTCTCAAAACCATTGCCAAAAGATACATTTGAACACCTGAGGAATAGACTAGGGTTTCATCCCTTGTCTAATGGTCACTAAGATGACTTGGAGGCTACATCAGCCTACACATTATCAAAAGATTAATTATGTTGATGCAAGCTGAGACATGGACTGCAATGATATATCAGTACACTAAAGGTACTTATCTAAACCACACACTAGAGATATTGTTGGCTACTAAAGAGATGTATATATTTTTTGCATTGTTGTGAAAGGGAGAGGAAGATTCAATGACATATCCATCAAGAATGAAATATGCATAAGAGAAAGAATATTCTACAATGTAAAGAGAGAGAAAGATTCAAGGAAATGGAGAGAAAGATTCAATGAAATATCCATCAAAGGGAGAGAATTGGAGAAAGTAATACTGCATATCTATCTAGAGAATTGGAGAAGATATTCTACAAGAAAGGGAAAGACAGAATTGCTACACCTATCCATTGAAGGGAATGAAGAAAGGGAGAGCACACAGTAGAATCAAATCTAAGCTAAAAGAGCTTACCGAGATTCAAATATTTGAATTGGTTATAGAAAAATAAGTTTGGTATGTTATGGCATTTTTTATACTGTATATTTCATAGTATGTTGCCATCAATGCCAAAGGGAGAGATTGATGAACTATAACTGATTGAATGTTTAAAGATGATAAGTTGATGAGCACCGAGTTGCAAAATTGAATGCAAGACATTAAATTAGTTAATGTATTGTATTGTCATTGATGTCAACTTGATATGGTTTGATTTCTCATACACATAATATCATAACCTTGAAGATATGAAGAGACAAAGTTTACGTGGCCGTTAAAACATAAAAGGTCAGTATACACCGAGTGACAATGAACAACAAGTACTTCACAGTGTATATCAAGCATAGTAGTAACCAAGGAAGTGTATAATGAGCACCACAGTAAATTGAAGATGATGACTAAACATAAATGAAGGTGATGACCAAGCTTAACTAGAGTTAAAGAATGGCAAAATTGCTTAGCTGACAGAGCTACAATTTAGGGATTGACTGATTGATCACTTTATTTTCAATAATTAGTTAAACTAAAGCATGGAAGGAGATTTAAAGCATGTTTTATTCACAGTTATCAAGGAGAGATTTACAAAATAAAACTAAAGGAGAGCTTTACAGGATAATGCAATGCATGGTGAGTTTTACAGATCAAGAAGAGATCTATGACAAAAACAAGGAGATTGAGTGGCTAATCATGTATATATAAATATACAATGAATTCATTATGAAGAGAGGAATGCTGAATATATTTTGTGTGAAGATAGAATTCTTCATGCAGATCTGATCATACAGGCTGAAGAACATAGCCAAGGAACTCTACAGACATTGAGAAACAAAGGACAGAGCATTCACCGAGTAGAAGAAGGAAATAAAGAAAAGGAACTGAAGTTTATATTGATCATATTGGTATTATAGAACTAACAATAGATCTAAATATTTGCAAATCAAAGTTGTATATTTGAACAGATCATTTACTGTATCAGTTTAACCATTGATTCAGAAAATCTCTTAACAAAGTGGGATTTAACAATCCTTATTGTATTGAGATACTCAAGAGTATCAAAAGGTTTTCTTATTGACATCATAGTGAATGCTAGGTCAAAAGAGAAGCTATTGGTTTTAAATCCTCTAACAAGGTTGCACTTAAAATTGTGTATTGTAACCTTTAATAGGGTTGGCTCTTCACCGAGCTCACTTTAGAAGACTAAAATTATTTTGGGTTACCGTTCCCAAGTGGTTTTTCCCATATTGGGTTTCCACGTAAAAATCTATGTGTCAAATGTGTATATATTTCATGACATTGATATTTTTCTTTACACATTATTAAAACTGGAGTGGTTGATTAATGCTAAGTTTATTTGCTACTACTCGGTAAAGTCTAGAAAAGATAAACAATAATATCTTACCGAGCAGTTTGTATTTGTTAAAGTTATTTATGGCATACATCTTGATGAAATTGGACTGTAAGATAACTAGAGGGTATTATATTTGAGAGATAATTTTTTGGTTGGATCTTTTGGAATTATTATTAAGGCCACTAATTCACCCCCTCGCCCGTCTCAGTTATTCTAACAATCTTAAGGTCATTTCTATTGGTTTTCCTAGTTGCTCATTTTCATGGCATGACACTCCTCCCACATGCTACATCTGGGTGCTACAATGGAAGGATTTTATTTCTGTAACTCTCCCCATATGGAATACTATCCTCATAATTATATAGTGTTTCTTGAAGTAGAAGATTGGAAACAACTATTTCTCAGATATATAAATGATGAGTGTTTGGCAGTAATGTTTGTCTGCAATCATGTTCACATTCAAAGGGATATCAGGAAAATTATGGGAGATGATGTTCTATTCCTGCAAGGAAAGTGTATGGTTTTTCCCTCTCAAATCTTGTCTATTCTTCTATCTAATTCATTTGATCTTTTAGAATCTCTGTTTCATCTGAAAATCATTGCTAGCAAATATATCAAAGTGGGGTTTTTCGGCTCACATAAGTTGTCGAAGGTATTAAAAAATATGACTTGTGGTATGGGGAAACTTTGGTTGTAAAACATTTTCACCACCATGCATTACTTAATAATCATGAAGTCTTCTCTGTTTATGTGAGTTTTAATAAATCTTTGGAAAGACATAACTTTCGGCTTGTGAAGGCAGAACTGCAACTGCATGGTCGTCATTTGAGCATAATTTGTGTTAGTCTATGGTATATGCTCTTCTGGACCTTCTTGAATATGATATGAATCCTGCAGCACCACCCTTTGTGGCTGACCCATCTCAACATTCGGTTGTTGGTCCTTCTAGTGGCATTGATTTAAATTCCACTGTGGTAACTACTGATTTGGATCTTCACTTGGGCATGGTCAGATCATCCCTAACAACCATGGAGAATTAGTATCAGTTTACTCTCTCATCGATTTTGGTCATTTTGGCTCATTCCAGATGTATGAAAATTTCTTTTTGTGTTGTATTTGGCTTAATGCCTCGTAGGTTACTCTTGAGTAGCAGTTAAGTATTTAGTGCTTTTGTAAACTAGCTTGGCTAGTTGGGAGGGTTTTTTGGGCTTTTCTTTAGGCTTCCCTCTTCTAAAATCTTTATCTCTAGGGAAAACCTCCCTTCTGTATTTACAGGCAAGGATCAAAGTTTTTCTTTCTGGTTCTCTTCTCCGGGAGCCCTTTGAACCAGTTTAAATAATAATAATATAATATATTAAGTGGCTATGCCACCTTGCTTTAAAAAAAATATTTTCAAATATATAATATATATTATTCTATAATATATGATAAGGCTAAATTATTGCCTTTGTTTTGTATAATTTTAATACTCTGTTCTAGTTTTTGTTAAAACATTTGAGAGTCTAACCAGCCAAACACTAGTGATAAAGTCCAGAAAGAACTGATGAACCATGGGTAGATGTTTATGACATATTTTTCTAATATTATACATATAGTGCAATATTTCATAAAACCATTAGAATCTATGTTCTAATATTTGGATATTCAATTTGATTAAGCTTGTTGCATGAATATTTCTTTATCATAACTAACTTGACAGGAGAGAAATAGGCTGGAGAGTGGTTGACAACATTCATGGAGGACTGTTGAGGACCAACTACAACAGAGTGATCATTATAGCACCAGGAAACACGGCTACTACAATGAAGCCATTATTCCAGGACATAGGGATGTAGTGTGCCTATATTCCCTTTGCACTTCATTATATTGAATTGGTCACCTGAGATTTACTACCCACGCCGCGGGCTGTTGTTCTTCCATCTTCTTCTCCGGTATGTTTTCAGCAAGATAGTTTCTTTTCTATTTTTGTAATAAATGTTTGATCCTCTATTTATATAGGGATTGGACCGATAGTTAGAGCTAGCTAGGAAAAAATGAAAGACAAAAGTTTTTGAAAGGGAACTGTTGTATCTTGCAGCAATCTATTTTCAAGTTCCATGTCTTGTTTTTATGTAATGAGTTTTTGAAACACAATGAAATAGTTCTTGGTTTACATTCTGTGTTCATAGTTTAGCAAAAACTGACCAAGGGGGCCCACTTGGGAGGTGGAATAGGTTAGAATAGAATAGATTTCATTTCCAGCATTTCCAACATTTCTAGTATTTCAGATAAAAGTTACAATTTCTTCCTGTAGCATCGCAACTTGTGAGTGTTCCTGCAACATCTGTAAGAATAGTTATAATGGATGTTTTAGGTTTAAATCATAGGTTTCAGTAGAGTTGCAGTTTATAGCATTCATTCTAGTAAGAAGATAAATGTATTCTTTTCCTGCAGCACTAGTGTAGGTTTCTTTTATGCATTTTTACCATCCTGCAACATAAGCAGAATGAATCCTTAATGAACCTAGTGCACATATCATGCCGACCATTTCAAGTATATGTCCCTAGGTTGACAAGTTAAATGCACCTCATAATGGAAAAAGTAGTCCTTATATTGAATGAACCATTCCTAAGAAAGGCCTTGAGCATGATTATTATACACCTATTGTTAGGCAGTTCATTTTTGGCGCCACTGTCGGGGATGGTGTCAAGATAGGAACATTTTTGAGTCATATTTTTTTTTCATTTCTAGATTAACTTTTAGATTTGTCTTTCTAAAAATTGCTTCACAAGTGTGAAGAATTCAATTGCATGCATCGAAGAGAAAGGAAACGAGATGAATATGGCAGATTTCTCCCAGTAGAGCCTACTAATTTGAATGAGGAAGTTGAAGAAGTTGAGTTACCCTTTGAGGATGCAAGCCCTGAATTTCCTATAGCATCTTCCTCCAGGGCAGAACCATTTGATGTAAGTGGCTTTCGACCTTTTGCAGAAATCTTTGCCAGCTTCCTAGATAATTTCGGCCCAAATCCACCTAACATTAACAATCTAGT